>JABFPN010000751.1:0-38956 GCA_022817305.1 Leptoteleia sp. ZL-2020
ATGTCATATTTATAGATAAAACCGAAATTTTTCCTGTTAAAAAACGGTAATTTTTATCAAAAGACGGACATGTGGCTCAAATACAGTTAAAAACAGTAATTTTTTCTGTTATATTTTTCTCAGTGTAGTAATTATATTGTTCACAATAATTATATATTAATGATACTTCGACTAGTGATGAAAGTAAAATGTGCTTGTAACTTGTTACATATTGCAACCTTTCTTTAAACGTGTGTTCGCACAGTACCTTTTGTCACATTTTTCCTCGATTTTACGCTTTCGAAAAGGACTAATCTGTTGAAGAATGATCCCAAAACCAATTACAAGGAATAGGTTTTCCAATATTAATGTTCAATTTAAGGTGAAACATCAGTTGCTTGTTACTAGATTAGTATATTTTTAATTACTTTCACAGAATAATTTAATTGCAAAAATGTCTTTATAATAAGCCATTTGTTCATAATGGGAGATATTGATTAGTCAAAAATATTTATTTTTATGCTTTATAATTATAAGAATATTTTTTATTTTAACTTTTATGCAAGTAAAAATGTAACAATATGCTTATTTATTAATTTAGTTATAATAAATTACAATGAAAATCATTCTCTAATTATTGTTTCAAAGCGGAATACACTCAAATCTCCCTTGTTGGCTCTTTCTGGGACCGGAAATATTGGCTTGATGGACATAATGTGTCCAATTTCGTAGCTAACACGTCTTTGTTCAAGTTGGTAACAATTGTTTAAACGCTGACAGCAGTAATTTCAGAAGGGTTATAAATATAAATTTCAGATAATTAAACAATATGATAGGATATTTTAATGATTTTGTTTGTAAAATTGAATTATCTATATATCTCATTTATACATAAACTTTATTTATTGCAAAATTGTATCTTAAAGTATTACATAATTATCGATGGTTTAAATGTTCGTTCACTTATTTAACAAGCCAGGTCATTTTATTCCATTTAGCCAATATATCCAAAAATTTTAGTGAAATTAGAATGAAGCTAATATATTTAGAAATTCATTTAAATCATTAGTAAACGATATAAATAAAACATGAACTCGGTTGATTGTGTGCAAAAAAAGACTCATTAAAAATTATTATCTTGTTAATTAATTAATTAATTAATTAGTTAATTACTAATTTTTTTGTAGATTAAAAATACATTTACTCTTTTATCATACATTATTATAATCAAGATATAAAAGTTATTATTGATTTTTCATTATTGGACATGAACCATATAATTACAAATATGACAAAAATTTTGTTTAATTGGAGATGGTTTTTGAATATTCTTTTTAATTTTCAATAAAAAATTGTCAAGCAGTTTAATTTCTAATTTATTTAATGATTTTAGAAGAATTTCACCAGCAAAAGTTTGATCAAATTGATGTATTTAAATATAGAATAGAAAAAATGTCTTATTTATAACTGAGCATTTTCTTAAAAACTTAAATTTATTAAAAATAAAATAGAATAATAATTACTATATTATATGACATATAATTATATTAATTATATATAATTAAGAACAATATATTTAATTTATGTACGTATTTAATCAATTTATCAAATTATAATTCATGGATTTTAGTATCATTACGTTTCCAAGTAAATAATAAGAAATTTTTTTTTCTTTTTTTACCATTCATACTTCACATATTCCTTCTATAATATTTTAATGTCGATAAATATTGGAGCAATGACAAGCAAAGTGTCAAAAATTATTTGTAGAAGGGTCTTGGAGACCTGAACAAGTGTGTAAAGAACTGGAAATTTTTGGCATTCTAATATTAGAGAAATTTTAGAAAATTAAACTACAGGACCGAGAAACTACGCTTTATGTTGTTTGTGGATGACTCGTTAAAATCCAATATTTCCTCAATAGTGGTCCCCAATAGGGAATCGTAGTTATTTATTATCATAAATTATTTGTCAGAACAATATTTACTTTCAAGTTTTCACCATAATAAAACCAGTATTAATTATAAGTTTCCTGTTCTTTGTATTATATAACAGTTTATTTATATGTATGAATGCATGCTTCTATTATATGAATATTGTTAAATGTTTGATAAATATTCCATAACAACAATGAAACCAGAATTGATTACAAATGCTATATTTGTCCTCTTTAAAGTAAACATAACAACACAAAATAAAAACAACAATCTAATTTCACAATTAAAAAATGATTCGAATCGAAAAATATGTAACACATTAAATCCCCAAGTTCATTACACGTAACAGTGCACACTAATTTATTTGTTAAAATGGTAAAATTCATCAAATTCAAGCAACAGTTATCGTTTCAATTCGCGACCTAGTACAACGAGCGTGATGAGTTTAAAATGTCATGTGCATGTACATCTATATACATGTATATCGTATACCAGTTTATATACTTCTCGACATTTGTTCCGCGAAAAGGTTTACTAAAATAAACCTTTTGAAATATAAATCACCTTACAGTCAAACTCTGCTTTATTTGATTACTTTTCGACCTCGTTTATATATATATATATATATGCTTTTTCTTATTCTTAGATGCAGGGACTGTTGTGTAAGTGCATTACACGTATTGAAATGTATTGTACCTGGATGCAATTTGTTTGAACTCGTTTATTCCAACTTACGGTATTTTTATTAATTATTCAAAAACACAATCTTATTGCAATCAAATATTATTATATCAAAATTGCATACACTCGATGTGAATTAATAAATAAAACTAAAAAATGATTGAATCGCTAAAAATTGTTGCAAATTAAAATGTATTGTTAAGAGATAAATCTGACTCACCCTAAGTTGATCTTAAGTGGACAGGGCATGTTTCTAGTTTTCACGATCCATGGTCTCAACAATTATGCGCTTTAACTAATTTGTCAATCCAACATGTACATACAAAGAACTTATGTATTTATAAATTAAACGACCGATAACTCTGCTCTGCCGTGCGAGGAACGAGATGTTCTTTTAGTCTATTAACTGAATAGGTAGCGCCACCTCTTGGTTGAAAATAAAAGTTTTGAGATACGTGCTGTTACTCCCATTGGTACATGTTTAACAATAGCTACAATAGCCAAAGATAGTAACGTAAATAAATAAAAAGATTTAAAAATGTGTTCGCATTGTTTGTATTCTTAATTATGTATTTGCAGAAAACTAGGCAGTTTATTTACTTTACATTTATATCTACGTAATCAATTAGGTAGAAATCTTTACTAATGAAGAATGCTAAAAGTGTTAAAAATCACTGAAAATTGCCAAAATTGGGAGTTTCAAAAGCTTTTGTTTACTTGAATTTAACTTTCACTTAAAAATTACTTATTTAAGTAAAATAAACGGTTTTATTTTTGGATACTGTACAATTTTATTTCAACACTTTTATTACGTGTTTATATATATAGATATAACTAACAACGGGTTTAAAGAGATTCTCCCAAATGCATGCCTAGATACATCCCTGAAGCTCACATTGAAATTAAAATGTTTAAAATTTATTAAGGGAAGTTCAAATTTGTCTAATTGAAAATTCTTGGCAGACGGAAATGCGCCATTTTTTAAAGATTCAACTAAATAAATTGACGACTCTGGGGCCAGGGTTATAAACTTTTTTTGTCCTCAAACCTGTTGTTAGACATGCATATTTATATGTACAGTTTTATTTACTTCAACTAAATTACACGGAGAAAAATATATATGTATTAATTAATATCAATTATAAAATAAAAATTCTTAATACGTATTTCTGACTCAATTATTAATCACCTTCTTAAAAAAACCAGATAGAAAATTATTGTCATATTTATGCAATTATAGCGGCACAGTATAAATGAATATGCACATAGTGTTACAAATGTAGACGTTCTTTTGCATATCGTCCTGCATAATCAAATATATTCCCTTGCGGAAAAGATTGCTGAAAAATGTTCAAAAATGCTGAATAATACTGAAGGACTGTTAAAATTGGAAATCCACAAGGATTGAAACAATTTTGTTTACATCTTTCAATCGATACAACAAAAATTAAATCGAACTCATTAATTATTAATACGCCAATAAATGTACTACTTGTATTTTAAACACCCCCTCCCTTGAAAATAATGGTAGTACCACCTGTCGCAGCAACGAATGTTTTGGTCTGGCATGAAAAAGTTGTTCCGCATACATTTGTGTTTTATGCGTACAAATATCTGAAAGTTTCATGCCAATAGCTACTTGCCATGTCGAATTGACTAATATAATATTCATATTACATTTTTAACTCGGCACCGTACAAGGATTTTATTCAATCAATTTTTATGTTAAATGGTAAAATGCGCGAAACACGTTCAGCGGTATTTAAAATGATCAAAGCCGAAGCTACCGAGGATAGGAAAGTATGTTTAAAGTGCTAGATTAAATTGAAATTTTGAAGGGAACTGAACATTTATTTATAACAATTCTGGTGTTTTGTAGATTTTAAGTTATCCACCTCCATATAGCTCGCTAATAACTCCATACGCAGAAAGAGATTTCAGTGTAGATGTTAAACGAGTTTGTGCTAGAAAATCATTGAGCCCTCGTATGTGCAAAATTATCATTTTAGGAGACATTGCCGTTGGTAAAACATCTTTAGTAAATCGGTAATTTTATTATTAACAATACAGAGTGAAGTTCATTGAGAATGTATTCATTTGTACATCTTATCATTTACATTTTACTTCAGTATTTTTATGTTACTTTAGAAAGTACAATTTAGTATAAGAATTAAATGCACGTTTTATTTGTTGCAGATTTTGTCACAAATTGTTTAACAACAATTATAAGGCAACTATTGGGGTCGATTTTGAGGTAGAAAGATTTGACGTCTTGGGGATTCCTTTCAATTTACAAATGTAATATGAAACATAATTTATTTCATTAAAATAACTATATATTATGCTTAGGTCAACACTGCAAATATACAAAATAAAAGAGATATATTAAAGTAAACAATTTAAGATAAAATGATTAGATAATCAAAATTACTTCAAATTAATTTAAGTGTTTTATTTATTCTGACAATAAAATTTTTTATTTATTAATTATTTGCATTTAAAGATGGGACACTGCTGGACAAGAACGATTTAAATGCATTGCTGCATCCTATTACAGAAATGCAAATGGTATGTAATTTTACATATGCTTAACGATTGTTCATTGTCATTAAAAATTAAACAAAAATAGATATGTAAATATTTGTTGCAAGAAATTATTACGTATTAAATTTATATTTCTTCTTTAATTTCTTTAACGAGCAAAACCTATACTGTAGTTAATTTTCCTTATTTCTTTACAAACATGATTTTTCTACTTAACATATTTATAAATTGAGGAAAATTTTATAAATACAGATTGGTAATTAAAGTAAATTTTATTTATTTCTGATGGTATTCAGAATAGAAACTAAAGTGATAATATATAGTGAGTTTACAATACAATAATATAACATTTCATTCTCTTTTGTTTATTATTATTGTATTTGAGGTTACAATTCGTTGTTATAAAAATTTCTTAGCAAAAATGAATAATTTAATGTAATGAACTTTTAAACAAGTATAAAATGATTTCTGTTTCATACATTAACTATTACTCATTAATTGTTATTATTTACAGTTATAGTGGTAGTATTTGATCTGAGCAGTGTAGTGTCCCTTTCACATTGTAAGCAATGGTTACAAGAAGCTAGTCAATGTAATTCTGATAATGTTCACATATTTTTAGTAGGAACCAAGAGAGATTTATTAGTGAGTAAAATATTTTTTATTCTTTTTAAATTTAATTAATTTATCTATGCAAAGTATTTTAATAATGATACTTGTTTGAATAAATATTTATGTGACATTTTAGTCTAATCAAACTTATGAAATAATGGAAAGGCGAGTTGTGCTAGTCGCAAGAACATTAAAAGCTGAATATTGGGCCGTGTCAGCAAAAACTGGAGATGGAGTTGCAGAATTTTTTTCACGTGTTGCAGCTTTAGCATTTAATGCTACTATTCTAGAAGAACTGAAGTGCTACAAATCCGAGCCATTGATAATTGGATCTGACTTGATAAGTAAGTTATATAACTGTACTTGAATTACTGCTTTGAAGAGTTAAATTTAAACTATTGTACTTTAATGAATAAATTTATATTTAGCATTTCTCTTTTGCAGGTTTAAAGAAGCGAACGGAAAAGACGCAAGCCGAGAGTAAAAACATTGGGAAATGTTTCAACTGTTCAATTTAAACGTACGATACGTACATATTATTTAATTTTCTTTCATGTGAAATCATCAATTTTATTACGTAATTTGCAATGATGACACTCTTTGATTCAATGAATATTGTGCAAATTTATTATGAAATTGAGCACCGAATAATGAAGTACGAATTACGTAAATCAAAACACTTTTTATTCAAAATACAATTACAATGATTCTATAAACATGGTTTTTGTAATAAATAAGTAGGAACATTGAATTGTAAGTTCTATAAGATCTGACAATTTAACAAGAAAACAATTGTTCAAACAGTATATAATAAAATTTTACAAAACGGGGTAATATGTTTGATTTTATTATCAAAAGAAGCTCTTTGAGGTACGTTGCAAAACTAAAAAGAACAGAAGAAAATGCCACTTCATATTTGATATAATGTCAAAAATCAACGGTAACAAACAAATAGGTACGTATTTCATGAAAACTATAAAACAAGGATCCTTTAAAGCAAAAGTTAATCAAAAAGCGTTTTTTTTTTTCGTGCGTGTATGAAATCAAAATGACGTTTACCTTGTAAATCATGCTATTAACACATTTGTCGCATGACCGATTCACCTTGATGATTGTTACTTATGGCATTGCATATGCATTACAAAACATCATTGTTACGAATTAACGAACCGGATACTTCGTCCGAAGTGTTCTTGAAGAGTACACATCAACGATACGTGATGGGACAATTCGATGTTCATTAAAATTTCAACTAAATTATCTTTTTACAATAAATAACACCACACTTTAACCATTAAAGTGTGAAGCTGATCAAGCAAACTTTACAAACATTTTTAATCATAACAATCCAGGTACTTTTCCAGGTAATTTTCGCAACCCCTACAATGCCGACCATCTCGAAGAACAACTCACATCAGCAGTTAGATTTTTCCTGGACCACAAATGTTAAAAATTGGATACAGATAAATTCTCGTTAAAATGTAGTTTTAGTTTTAATATCGTTCATATCGTTTATATTCTATCTGTATTCTTAGATGTAAAAACTGTCAAACGTCTGACATTTCACTGTAGCATACATCTACAACCTTAATCTTTGTTTCATAACAACAGTCATCTTATTCGTGTAGATTGTAAAGCAATGAATTTATCAAAGTTAATTCGGCATATATACAGTACGCCAATTCGAACGCAAGGAAGCACGCGATCCCGAATTTTGAGTGAAAAAAGACGTTTGTCATTATTTATAACTACTTTACAAATAATCAAAAAGTCAAGCGCACAGACCGTGGCATATAATACAATTGATATACATAGATATTTAACGAGTTCGTACTTGGATCCTATCATAGACAGAGTCGTACGATTGGAATGGCGCATAGAAAAATAGTTTACGATTTTCTTTGACTATGAGTTATTCGATTTTTGACTACTAACGTAATTAAGCGCTTTTTATATGATTCGTAAGTTAATGTACTCTCGTCAGTATCAGCTGTTGCCCTATGTTATCAGCGGCCCCAGCTGCCTTGCCGCCGTCAGAGTCGCGCGTGAAGTTCTTCAGTTACGAGTTTCAACCTAGAATGATATTACAGTTTTGTTATAAACTAATTATTTAATTTTTAATGTATTTATCAATATTTAGAATGAATGACATACTGAGAAGAAAAAGTTAAAATCATGTTTATACAGTTTTTAATTGAAAAATACAAATACATTGATGTTAATTAATTAGATGTAGTACATTATTTTAATTAAAAATGAAGTATAATTAACATGCAAAAGAATATAAAATGCAAATTAAATTGAAAATAATTTTTTTGTAGATAAGGTACTTCGTATAATAATATCATTATATAACAATTACCAAACATAATTAACAGTAAAGTAGCATTTAGAGAATTTTTATCAATTATATTTTAAAATTATGTAGCTAATTTCAAATTTTAAAAAGTATGTCCTAAATATATTATATAGGATAATATATTTTACAAACTTCTGCATTTTGAAATCAGCAATGTTTTAAATTTTTAGTTAAACGTCAACTTTCCTTGGTTCTTATTTAGCAATGAGCATAGTATGGTAAAAACTAAGAATGCAGAAAATAGACAAGTCAAGCGTATGTTATGTAATTACAACTTCGAGAGCTTAACGTCAATAAAGGAGTCAGCTTAACTTAGTTGATCCATTGATTCAATAATTTCATAAATTAATTTAACAAATTCTTTTTTCTAACTTACAAATTTGGCTTTATCATTAACAATTATTAATGGAGCATAAAATATTATTAAAAAATTAAATTTATCTTAATAACATGTTTATAACAAATATCTACTTGTATAATAATAAGATGCTTGAAGATCAAAGTTCAATCGAGTTTTTAAAGGATGTTGATATTTCTTTTTATATAAGAAATAAACTTACTTATGAAGCTCATCCTGAATATAATCTGTAATGGCCTTCCTAGCTTCCATTTCACTTACATTTTTTTCTCTCAATTCTGTCAATAGATCAGAAAAGTCGATAGGTTCTCCATAATTTAACGTTACTTTTTTTTTCATTTTAATTACATATGGCGGTTCGTTTGGCAATACTTCATCCATACCGAGATGATAAATTGGTATTACCAACGGAATAACCGGTGATTCCCATATTAGCCGCCCAATACCCCATTTGTACCTATGAAATTAATTATTGAGTAGATTATTTCGAAATACTTTTTATCGTTTTAAATTACTAACACGTAGATCATAAAGAAATAAAATGAATTAATAACATTATTTTGTTTATATATGTATTGTAGCAATTATAACATTAAGGTGATTCTTTAGTGCATATTAAAAATACCGTCCAGGACCCAATGTTAATTAGTAAACAGAATTCAACCAAAATTTAACATAATGCAATGTAAAAATGAGAGAATCGTTGGATATACTTAATTTGTTAAAATATACTTTTAATTTTGCAAATGTAATAAATATATCTGTAAAAAATGGTACATGGAGAGACATGACAACAGACAAATTTCAAAAAATAATAAATAATAAAGAATAAAGTTATATCTGACAAATAAAGTACATTCAACAATTCTTTCACTTTTACGTAACATCCTACCAAATTTTGGCGCACTTCTATTCGCTACCCCAGTCTGGGTACCGCACGGTGTTTTTGACACGTGACACTTTGAAGAATCACCTTGAATGTGTGAGACAATTTTAAATCCATAAAAACTATAATTATATGTATTTTAATGCATTTATTTGAAAAATAATATAATTCTTTTAAGTTATTAAGAACTAATTTAAAGAATATCAAACGTAAAATCTTATCAATTAATATTAATTAATTATCCAATTAAATTCCAAGTTAGCATATTGTGTTTGAATACAATTTAGTAAATTAAAGGTTATAGCTTGTTTTAATTAATTACAATTATTAAGAAATGAAATGTGATCTTAAATTATAATGCTAAGATAAAAATAGCCTAATGAATTAAATTAATAACAGAAAAAAAGATAATTAATTGTTACATTAAAATAATATTAAATATCGTAGGCTAATTTCGTCTCAAACAGGAAGTCAGCTGAAAAATATACTCTTTAGATAAAGGATTTAACAAATAAATGCTTAAGTTACAATAAAATGTTTCTTTATCCGTCATGTAAATATTTACAACCGAAAGAATTTAATTAATGAATTTTGAATTTACACGAATAGTTCAAGCATTTGAAAAAGATTATATATTGTTATGATCGGAGTTTTCACTGAGTTAAAACAATGGCTAATTACCATATCGTTTCTTTACAACTCCACGCCCCAACAATATATAAACAAAAGTTAAATCAACTTTAGGAAAATATTATATCTATAATACATTTTTTAAAACAGAAGTCTGTCTCTGATAAATTAAAACTATTTTTTCATGTTGAAATTATGTATTTTTAATTGAACATATAACTACGTCCCCTGTTTATATCTAGTGGAAAGAAACAAATCCATAAAAATATATTTAATATAATCTAAAACTTGCTGCTTAAGTATAAATATTATGACATATGATGTTTGTGTAAAATTTTATAAATTACGTTTCTGTGGAATATTGCTCTGGTCATTATATAAGAAAATAATTACACATGAATATATTAAAGTTGATATTTCAGAATACCATGTATGCTTTAACATTATCTTAAATACTTTAAATGTATATATACTGTTTATTAAATATTATAATTGTTTTGAAGAAAACGAAGTTAAAGTAAGTAAAAACAGTTAAACACCTTATATTTTCTTTCAACATGTTGACTTTTCCTTCGGGGAAAACGTGTACCCATTCTCCACCAGCGAGCTTTTCTATGCAAAAGTCCACAGCCTCTTGATAAACGCCACCACCTCTGATAATAGGTACGCACTTCCCTAGCATGAAGAAGTAGGAATGCCAGACATTTGTAAAGCAAATGTCATGTGCTGCTATTGACCACCGCATCTTTCTCCGACTCAGCAAGTGCCTGAGATCCAGTGTTGCTAAATGATTTCAGACATTTTTCTTTCTTAAATTCGCTAACCGATGTCGTTCTGAGAAAGAAAAGATTATATTTGTCTGAGAAGGTGGGGAGGTATGTCCGTGTTGATGAAAAGAATTTGTCAGTGCTCTTGGTCTCGTGCCTAAGTAGTTTTTTTTCCGGTATTACTAGAATATTGTGTAAAAATTACAGTATCCTTTTCTGTCATGTGTCTCTAAAGATTTATCTTCTGTTTTTTAGATTAAAACTGGATGTTTCTCATACAGATTTTAATTATTTATAAACTAAATTTATGTGTACTTTATTACTTTTCCTTTTCATTGCTTTAGGGCTTGTACATTAAAAAGAAGTTTTAAAAAATAAACTAACATCCATAAAACAATATGCTAATTGAGGATATGAATGTAATGATAAATTTTCCATTTATATATTATTAGCAGCTTTTAAAGTATGTTTCAAGATAAGAAAAAATTATGCTATTAGTTACAAATTCTCTACTATTATTTTGTTATACAAATTGATTAAAAATAACTTTTACTTTATTCATTGTAATATGAAATGTTATCAATTCAAAATATTTATTTTATATGAAGCTGCAACATTCCAGTGCTCATTCTTCTGTTATAATGTTTCAATGTTTTCATAATATAACTTTTCTGCTTAGTTCATCTGTATCGGAATACTCATGATAATTATGTATTTAATTTAATAGACTTTAGTACCTCCCCTGTCTTCACGTTGTATAATATAATAAAAATAAAATACCATGGAAGCAAGTGATATTTGACAAATATTATGAATCCATATTTTTACTACATTTCGTTAGTTTAAACATTTTTAAATAAACAAAACTAACTCCATGAATATAGCACTGATAATTCACCTTAAGAGTTGAAAGAATACTTTCATTTCAAGAAGAAAATAATTTAAGCATTACCTATAAATTGATAGTTGTGTTAAGAATTGCAATACTTCTTTATGTATATTTCATAAATAATCAGTATGTAGGTATTTATTTAAAGAAATTTTCAAAACTGATATTTCAATATAATGGATAACAAACAATTTTTTCATCAAAAAGATTTAAAAATCAACAAATATTAAATAATAAGTTTCCGATCATTTTTATTTAATAGTAAATAGGAATATTTCTTAAAGATATTTTTAGTGGAAAATCCTCTAACGATAAAATCTTCAAAACTGAAAAATTATTCAAAGGGCATATGTCTTTTGTATATGTTAGAATTCATTTGTCTATGTAATAGTATTTTAATCAGAATTGTGTGGTAATGAGTTACTTGAAGATTGATTCGTTTTAACATTTTATGTAACAGTAACACATTACATTCATATGTGCGTAACGCGTTACGTTAACAGTTTTCTATTTGCAACTAATAACACTTCAACGTCTGATATTTTTTTCTTCTTTTATAAAATATACATACATTGACCTAAGTAAAACTTCTATTTATTTTAAATAATATATTATAAATAATAGATTTATTGAAGGTATATAAAATTTTTTGGTTTTCTTGAATACGTTATCAAATTTTCTAGTTTCAAAAGCTTTTAAGATAAGAACAATTAAACATTTAAAAAAATAAGGAAAAAATGTGCATAAATGAAATAAAGGAGTTAAAAAACTGAATTAAACTAACATATTTTTACTTAATAATTAAATAAAAAATAAATTTATATGTATAAAAATTAGAACAACAAGTGATATAACATACTGCAGAAAATACTTTATGCAAAGAATTAGTCTATTTGAATTTATGAACCTGTCGGTCTTCACCCACTTCCATAGTATAATATTTGAAATGCATTAGTCTGCTGTCTGTAGTATTATATATTGAAATAAAGTTTTTTATGTCTTATTACTATGATGGATTTAGTCACATTTATAAGATATTAAATATAAAATTTATATACTTAATACTTTACGCATGTGCAGCCTTGATTATGAACTTTGAAATATAATATGATAATATATAACAGTGAATATATGAAGGTAACATGTTTATTTAATTCTGAATATTAAATTTTTAATTATTCATTTATAATTTAATAAACTTAAGACAATATTCATTATCATTAATTGTTTTAAAATCATTTTATTCTTACTTGTCACAAACCAAATAAGATTACACAAAATTGTAAAAATGCAGATAGCATTATCTTTATAATATAAAGATATTATATTTCAATTAAAATTGAAAAATGATAATTTTTATCATTAGATTTGTGTAATTATTGTGTATATTCTTACAATAAATTTGCAGGTCTTTTCTCTTAAGCACTCAGATTTTAATCTTTCTTTCTATTATGTTTTTGATATTTTAATAACAATTGATTTTTTATCGTTAATGACTTTAATAATTGGCATTGTGGTTAATGATCAATTGAAATTAAATACCAATTTGCCAAGATCCATTGGAAGTTGATGAAAATGTTCACCTTCATACTCTGATATTTTTTTATTATTTACCCCATATTCCAGGATCATCAAAGCAACTATGGTGATTAGATACAGTGATCAATGGCTTATTCTTTGGTCGATCATCCAATGCCTTGGAAATGATGTGTTTGTTGTGGACCGTGGTTTTGTTTAACCATTCTTGAAAAACAATATGTATATATATATATTATTATTATTTATTATTATACAATTAACGTGTCATTAAAGCAGACAATTGATTCATATTGAGTTTTTTATTAATAAAAGTATTGGTCAAATAACCAGTATTCACTGTTTTATTATTTAATTTTGTTGCCGTTTTACTGCAATGATTACAGTAATATTATATTTGCTAGAAATCGTAAAATTGCCTATATATAGTTAGGTTTATTGCTTTCTTCATAAAAGCAGATAGGTAATGTGCATCCGTCGACAAGTATGTATACATATAAATGCATTTTTTTGTTATATTATTAATCCTTGAATAGGCAAACAATTTATTTATCAATCACAAACAATAATATTAAAAAAAAGAATAAATAAACATAAATTTAGCATTAAAATAATAATATAATTATACCTTTGCATGGCATAATTTTATGTCACATTTAACAACTTTATTATCTATGAAATGAGTAACATCATCGTAAAAAGGGAAAAAAGAAGACAGAGAAAAACAGAGCGTAAAAAAAGGCAATTTCCACGAATGCACATTAAAACTGTATTTCACAACTTCGCTTTCAATTTTTCCTCACGTAATCACATTTTGCAGTAATTATACCTTGTTGTCCTGACAAATAAAAGAATCTAATAATTCATCTAAAAAATAATTCGGTAAAGAAATAAGAGAGCAGAGACAAGAGAACACAGGTTAAAAAAAATATTAAACGAAAAATAACTCAAAATTACGAAAAAAAAAAAACCTGAAAAATTGGTGCGCGAACGCTTACCTATGATTAGTTTGGAGACCATGCCAACAGCCGCGAAGGTTAGACTGCTAGCGAACCTCCATAGCGCTGAAGTTTTTCGCAACTTCGGTATTATCCACTTGATATCATAAGCCATTATGTGTGTGCGCGCGTGCACGAGCGTGCTTAAACTATGTGTATCTGTAAGTGTATTTGAGATGTATGTTGTATGATATAATCGACAAAGTGTGGATGGTTGAAAATTGCTTTTAGAGGAAGAAAAGCGCACTTTTTGTCACGTCCCAATTGGAGCTTCGAGCGCTGGTCCCGATCGGTCTGACGGCGTCTTTACATTTCGTGCGAATACCAACCGACGTTGCCGCGCGGACAATCATTATATTTTGAATCCTAGTACTTGGCTTTGTGTTGCTGCAATTGCTGCATTGCAAGTTAACGTCCAACTGGTTTCCTGCTAAGACTCGGTTCGACACTCATCGGCGCGATTGCTTCGGGTCGACTCGCACCAACTCGCGGCTAGCCACGTGACGGCGCAAATGTTACCGACTAAATCCGAGTCGTCTGGTTCGGGCGCTACTTTCAGTTTCCAACACTCGCTATTTTACGTCCAAAATTTTTGCGATTTACGTTTTTATTTTTATTCTTCCGTTTAAGTAGTAATATTTATATTTATTCTATCAATGTGATTTGCACGTCGATTAAAATTGAGGGAACAAATGTACTGATATTAACAATGCAGAATTTTTAAAAATGTTTGTCAACAAACTTTTTATCTCAGTGTTAGAAAATGGGTAAACAAACATTAATGGCGAATAAACAATCTACGTTCTTGCAATCTTTACAAAAAATTGTAAGTAGAAAAGAATTTAAATTAAACATTAATAAGTCTTTAAGAAAATTTACTGTCATTAAAAGACATTAGGAAAATTGCTGATAATTTTTTATTATTTCTCAAATGGAATATAATTATAGAATCAAGGAAAGTGAGACAGATTGAAAACGGAGATTTTAATTTTATTATTAATGACTGATTTTCGGATAAACATGTAAATTATATTTAAATGTCGTTATTAAGAAAAACAAATAAGAAGTATAAATTATCCTCGGAATGATTGTTGATAGCTTCATATACAGTGATAGCTGTAAATAGAATTTTTAAAATCGGATAGGATGTTTTAAAATATAAACATTTTATAAAATATAAACGAAACGCTTTGAAGATAATGTATTCAAGGTAATCGATAACAATACTGTTAGTATAAGTTATTATTCAATATTATTTTAAAACTTATTATTTTTCGGGTAAATAGTATATATTTACCCATTAATTGTTTAAGAAACAAATAATAGCAATCTTTGAGTAAAAGTAAATTGTTTTATATTCTCTTAATATGTAAATATTTTGAAGATTTGTTTAAACAACGAATGAATTATTATTAATTTAAAGACATTAAAAGTGTATATGTATTATTGATAGTGCAGGATATCTTAGATCTGTAACTTTGAATAAAATAACTATGGATGAAAATGAAAATGAGAAGCTTTTTTGTTGTATTTTATTTGTGTTAGGAGTATTTTATTTTAAATAGCAGGTTATATTTTCTGATCTTATTCCAGTACTTTTAGGTTTTTAAGTTTTGTTCATGAAATATTCACAATATTTGTAAATTACATGTATGAATGCTTTATTGTGATGAGTTAGAAAGAAATTTAATTCAGAGACTGGCTTCTGTATTTGAAGGTTCAAAGTTTGCAGCAGGCTTTTATTGTTGTGATTGTATTAATAACTTGGTGCCTCGGCTTTATTAATGTAAAAAATTTGTTGGAAATATAATTTTTAATTGAAACGATATAAATTAGATTGTTTAAATTACATGTTTACTATTTTGAATACAGTTAAGATCATTTATTAATTAAATTTAAAAGTTAAAGTTAAATTAAAATTATTTATGTAGATAATTAAAAAAAAGTTTTGTATAATATATATTGTCTATTTAAAAAAGGCATTCTTTAATTATAATTACATATAAGTAACAAACGAATGATTTTTTGAATTGCATTAGTTGTTTTTAATTGTATATATATATAACACGATTATTCAATTTAAAATGCAGAAGATTTTACTATAGTTATAATGAATTTTAGATTTCATTTTGGAAGACCTTACCTTTTTTGCTTTTCAAATTAACCAATACTTAAAATTAGTGATGAACTTAAGAGATATAATTATATTTTCTAGAAACGAAAGGTTTCTTAAGGTAACTAAGATTAAGATAATAGATCATGATTTCAACTAGACCGGTCGAAAAAATGAAATGTGTGTTGTTAATTCTAATCTATATTTTACAGTTTAGATCTAAATTTTATTCAAATGTTTACATGCTGAAAAAAATGATACTAAATTTTCATTTACAGTTAATAAATATTATATTATATGTAAAGTATAAGGAAAGTTCAACTAGAATATATGAAAATTTAGCAGATATATTGCACTGCCTTTGATAACTAAGATTTTTTTTGTATATTTTATTAGAAATATTTTGCACCTTACATAACTTGTTAGTTTTCTTAACTACAGATAAAAAATTAATAATTTTCTTCTTAATATCAAGCTAAAATTCATGTTCATTTTGAAAAACATTAAATGATTTATATTGATATTAAGTCTCTTAAAGCCCAATTTGTGTAATTCATGTTCTTGCTATTTTGAGATATTTAATTTTTTATCAATAAAATTACTGAAATGTTATATTAACAGGGTAAACTTGTGATGCTACCTATACTGTTGCTATGCGAATTATGAGTTACACCATTTGCATCATTAACAGAATGCCACTTGCTGAACATGAGTTTATTTTCATTGCAGTAAAAAGAAATGATTAAAACTGATTAAATTGCATAAATTGGTATCAAAAATAATAATTAATTTTGTTTAAGTATTATAATATTATAATATAATAAATTATAAGAATAATTGCTTAAAGTATATAATAATCGTAAAATTTTTTATATTTAAATATATAATAATTTTAATAACATTAAATACCAAATGTTTATATTTGAATAATTTTTAATAATTTCTTATTTACTAGATTGCTAATTCACAAGCACCTGCATCTTTTACTTTTGGATCACTCAATACCCCAGTAGAGTTCTTATGGGTTTTTATATACTTACTACTATTCCTTTTTATTTTTTAAATATTTTTGTGATTCAGATTAAATATATTTGACAGAAATGACATTTTATTTTACTTACATAGAATATTTGTAACAAATTTCTTCTAACAAAAATAATTGTTAACTATTATTCATGTTTTTTCTTATATACTTATATAATAATTAAAATTGTGTTTTGGACAGATAAAAAGGAAAGCGATGGATTTTTAACTTTTATTAATTAATAATATAAACATACGGCAATCATGAAAATATTATTATTAAAAATGATTTAAATATAATTATTTTAACAGTTGAATTTATAAATTGCTTTGAAGATATATATATATATTTATTGTAAAAAGACATCTAAAACTGGTTTATTTCTTTGGTGTGCGTTTAAAAGCATCCTTTTCTGAAGTATATTTTGTCAGTCTTTCTTTAGTACGATTCAGTTTCACGTTGACACGGTTGGCGATTAGACATAGTTTATCTTCCTTTGATGATAGTGAGTCACTGTCAAAAAATGATTATTTCAATGGGTTCAATTGTGATGATCTTATCAGTTATATTTGCAATTATTTTAGCAACGTATGGTTATATTTATACATCCAGTGTAATTTTTATCACAGTCGGTAAGTTCAAATAAATTTATTCATTTAATAATTAATAAACGAATAAATTATCTTTACTAGTAGTGATTAACTTTTTAATTTTTAACTTTAATAACAATTAATAAATCAAAAATTAATATGTTAAAAGTTTATTAATTATACTTTTGATTTTTATTGTTTTTTTATAATTTAAATTAATTTAAATCCAATTATACTTAAAAAGAATTCATCTATAACATACATTAATTAGCAATAAATTACAATATATCATACTGTATTAATTAAATATTTATTTGGCATAAAGTAGTTTTTTTTATTATTATGTTTAAAGATTTAAGAATGCAAAATTACTCTAAAAAATTAGTACTACTAGAAAAGCACTTTTTTTTTATTAAAATAATTATTAATGAAATTTTTCTTCTCTCTTTACAGTGATATTTCATGAATACTTAAAGGAAATGGAAACTGGTAATATAAATACTAAAAATAAATTTGATCGAAAAGATGCAATTATTATAACAGGCTGTGATTCTGGACTTGGATTTGGACTTGCTTTACATTGTCACAGTCTTGGAGCTGTTGTATTTGCAGGTGTTCATAATGAGCAAAGTGAAGGAGCTGAAGAACTTAAGCAATTGAAAATAAATATTTTACCCATTGATATCACCATTCAAGAGAATATTAATACATTCAGTAATACAATTGCTAAAACTATTGAGGAGCAGAATTTAAGTATGTCATATTCTTGTAATTATTACATTTTTAATTTTTTTATTAATATACAAAATTTCTGGTATTTTATTGTAATTTTCTCTTTTAAACATGTGACCTATATAATTTACACATGATCCAATTTGGAACTAAATATGGTTCTTTTGGAAAAATACTCTGTATGTATATTATACACGAGAAAAAATAATGTATTGGAATTGCATTATGAATGGTAATTGACTGTCAACTTCAAATTGAATAAAAACAAAACATTGTCATAATTTTTTCCCTTTCAATGTTTACCCATAAGGAATTAGATTTACGTAAATTTTATGTAAATCATTTACGTGATAACCATCAGGGTATTTTTCCTAATATAGTTTGAGCAGTATTTCCAGAGTTGATCCAATACAATATTATTTCCAGTTTATGTATCAAATTCTTAGCTAGAATCCTAGTTCCATTTTTTAATATGGTTCACAGTATAAAATATAATAACTTAACAGAAATAATTTTAATATTAGATATACATATGTGTCGCCAAAAATCCGAATAAATTAAGTATTATTTTCCCTTTTTATTGCATTAACGAAAAGGTTTACAAAATTAGTTGCAGGGTTAAGTAGAGCACATTTACTTATTATATCTCTCACTTGTGTGAATGACCGCTTTCAACCTAGGTTTAAAGTATTTTTAGGCTTGTTTCAATGTCCAAAGGACTTGAAGCTTTTTTTGTCAGTGTTGTAGAGCCTTCGTTGGTTTTCTCAGTCTCATTGCACTTAGCAATGACAACATACACAGGTACTCGAAAAACCCAATAATCTGAATGATGGGAATTTTAAATTTAATTTTGTCCGGATTTTGGCGACGTGTCCTGTATTAATAATTTATTAATAAATAAAGAAGTAGTACATTCACACAGTCTCTTTTATTTTCTAGATTTAAGAGCTGTTATAAACAACGCTGGTGTCATGGTTTTCGGAGAATTCGAATGGCAAACGGAATATCAATTAAATGATCAGATAAACGTCAATTTAATTGGAACAATGAATGTAACTAAACATTTAATTCCTTTAATACGAAAACACCAATCAAGACTAATTTTTGTATGTAGCCATTGCGCTTTGGAACCTTTGCCAGGAGTAGCAATTTATGGAGCTACAAAAGCTGGTCTTCTTGCTTTTGCTACAAGTCTTAGAGTTGAATTAAGAAAATACAATATTCCTGTTGTTAGTTTCATTCCCGGTATGAATTTAACATAAAATTGTATAAAATGAAATTGGGAATTAAAAATATGCAATACTTCGATTCTTGTTATAGTGGCTTCTGATGTAGGGCATACTCTCGATAGTGTGTTTTCACTCAAGCGACTCCCACTCAGTGCTGCTACCAAATGCGTGTTTAACAGTGTAAAATTGCTAACAATTTTGTTGTTCAGGTTATGAAGCGTAGGGACACAAAACTGTAACTCCTACTTTGGTGGATTGTATACCCTGAAATTGATCACTATATCGAGAATCGAACGTACATGTTATTTTATATTTATTTTAGTCTACAATATAATTCACAAAACTTGCATTTTGAAACGAGTAGAAAACATAAGTATTGTGATAATGTGTAGGGTACATTCATAATATAAAAATAACTTTTTAATATTTAACAGGGTCATTTGTCACGGAGAGCAACATTTTAGCGAGACAAAAAGAACACTTTCAATCGATGAGAAAAATGATGAGTGAAGAATGTAACAATTTTTATGGGAATTATTTTGATCGTTATGAAGAATACCTTCTATCAATTCCGCAGCACACTGGACCTGTGAAATTAAGCAATTATAATATTTTTAAAGTTTTTGAAAAATGTATATTTGATGTACATCCCTATGCTACTTACAAGTAAGATTTTAATGATTTAATTTATTATTACTGAAAAAGAAAATTTTTGCACAATTTCTAAGCTAAAATATTATTTATATAAAATAACTTGGGATAAAAACGAAAATTATTTTACGTTTGTAATAAAATTATATATTAATATTATGAAATTGCTTTTTGTTAATTTTTAGATGCGAGCCATGGAGGTATAAGATATATCATTTCTTGTGTAAAATTATGCCAACGTTCATTCGAGATAATTTAATTGAAGGATTTGTAAATATGCCAAAATGGAAAGTAGAAAATTGACGTCTTATTGAAGGTGAATAATTTTCATTAATGTATTTGTCATATTTATCATTTAATGACATATTGAGAATTATGCAGGGGAAGTTTTTCGTGTGATTTTCATATTAAAATATGAAACGAATGTGCAATAATGTCACAATTTGACTGCGATGTGACTTTATGCTTTGAATACTAACAAACTTAAGAGCAACGGAGAGAAAAATGCATTAATTTTAATAAAAGATATTCTAAACGGCCATTATAATTGCAGTTTATAAACAATTTTCATACTTGAATTTAGTATGTATTTTTTAAAATCTAATAAATTACTTGTACTAATACTATGCAACAAATACTTAATTATTTATAAACTGAAAGTATGGTGGCAGTTTAGATAAATTTTCGTTTCAAATCTATACGCCTTTCTCCATTCAGATACAGTCACTTTACCCTCAGAGGTATACTCAAGTGAAGCTTCGATTACTGTTCATCTCACAGAATAAGTTGCTGTCAGACAGATGGCAGTGTGGCCATAATAGAAAAGTGCCTAGTTCATTGCAACAAAACTTAAATATAAAGTTTAACATGGGAGTACATTTCTGTTTTCTGATTATGTTAGTTTATTGTATGATCGAAGTGAAAATATTATTTTATTATTTGTCAATATTGTGTTACTCTAATGATAATTTAATTAATACATTTTTAAATGATTAATAATTAGTCTTTTAAGATATGTTTTAATTAATTTTTAACACTTTAGTTAATTACGACTGAAATATCGTTTAATGCTTTTTTAGATAATAGTAAGAATACTCTAAGAATTGTTGTGAAAAATATTCCTATATCCAACTCCAAAAACATTTGTGTAACATTTTAGGAATATTAAATTAATATTTTCCATTATTACATATTTTATGACTTATTTATTTAAATATTAACATTAGAGTTTTTAATATAATAACAGTGGTTTATATAAAGATTTAACGGAGAAATAAGTTCAATACTTAGAAGAATAGCAATTTTAGTCATATTTATATTTTATTATTTATAAATGTGTTTTTAGAAAAGGAAAATGTATAATAATGTATTAAATATAGTTTTTAATTTAGTCTTGTTTTTGAATACACCTTCTATGTTGGATTCAAACTAATTATATTCATTTTGCATTGAGAATATTTAATTAGTATTATGAGTGATCTGACCGTATAATTAATACAGGCAAGATAACAATATTTTTAGTTAATTTCCAAATTAATATATCCAGTCATATAGTCGTTCATTGGATAACTATTTCGCGTTGATTTTTTTGGTTTTCTATAGTATTCATTTATTATCTATGACGTCGTGATAATGCGCTTTTATTATTAGTAAATTGATTAGTTTTATTATAAAATTAAAAAAAATGTGCGAGTGTCACTATCTAAATCAAGTATGATAAAACGGTTAAAATCATTTTCGATTATCTTTTGCATTAAACGATATTCAAGTTAGCTATTTTAAATTAATATTAGGTATTATAGTTAGTTGTAGTAACTGTATCAGTATAGTAGAATGAATTTTATATCGTAGTTAAAATAAGTGTTGCCACATAAATACAAAAACTACGAGTTTGCGTTGCAGTAACTGCATACTATGGACCATATTTGTTTCATTTATACCATGGTTTATATGTAATGGTAGTAGTAATAACTATACTATATGGTTAAATAAAGCAGTTACAATCACTGCATATTATAAAATCGCAATAAAGCTATACCTGATCTAGTTATCTTTACTAATTTCTTCTCTCGATGTGATCAATAATAAAAGATATTACATTTTATACCTTATAAAATTGTATTAAACTGTAATGTTCCCTTAACTTTATTACACAATAAGATGCATTTAATGAATGCAAATATAAACCTGTACACAATTACAAATGTAACTACAATACATCTATTTCCCGATTGTAAACAAAGCACGCGTTCAATTATAATTACAACGAAACGGTGCGATGCGGTAATCGTTTTAAAAAAAAAAAAGGAAAAGAAAAAACCTAAAATCGACGTCGCATTTGTAACGGGCGCTCGATCTAAAATTTAAATGCCAATTCAACGAGCATTAACCGATCGAAAAGCAATATTGCTGGTGTAAAATTTTGAAACGCCGAACGCATTATCATTTAGTGAGGCAAGTAAAACAACCTTGCGAGTTAAAGAATCCCGAGCCTCCACTCTCTTCTTCTTTTCCTTCTTTCTCCCCGTACTTCTCCTCCTTCCGATCCGCTTCTCCTCGATCGTCTCGCGACCGTGGCGAGTAACTCGAGGTTGGCCTTTGGCGATCGACTCGAGTCGGCGGGACTGACGCTGGAATCGGTGCACGCTGCACCGCGCGCTTTCTCGAGAATGTGTTACAAAGTGACGCGGCAGGCTCGGCCGGCGCAGGTGCATCTCGCGGCACACGCTCCTTCGTGATTGTCCTTACGATTCGCCACCGAAAATACCCCCGAAAACTCGAGTCGCAAAAGCGTCCCCGCCGTCACGTTATCCGGACGAATGTCAAACCGCTCCGCCGACAAGTGCGACCGATGGATTTCTACTTGCGCGATATTCCCATCGAAGCCCGTCAAATTTCGCCTCGCCTCGTCGGGCGACGAAATACTTCTCACCGGTGAATTGGTGTTACCTTTTTGTTGATCCGCGTGGTGTCCGCGCGTCGGGTTCATTGAGTCCTTTCGATAGCGCCAATTTTTGGTACCAAATTTTTGCCGATTTGAAAGGGGATCGGTGAACCGAGTCGATTTTTCCAACGACGCACGTTTTGTTCTCCAATTTTGTTCTCCAACGAAATCGCATCGCCAGTCGCGAACAGGTGCTTTAAATCGTTTCTTATTTAAAAGGGAGATACGATTTCGGAGTTTCTTTGTTGGTTGGCTGCGCATTAATTGGGCTTTGCGGTAAGGTCGGCAATTTTTTTGTCGCCCGGAAAAATTGATGGTTACTAGTATTGAAATCGAGGGAATCATAAGAGTAACGTGTATTTATTGCCGAGAGTATATTGTGCCTTTTATTTCAGTGTTTGAGATCACGCGAGTGCGCCAGCAGTTGCCAGTGTTGATAGATTACTTCGTCGGGGCACTTTTTTGAAAAGTGCTTCGAGTGTGTGAGGAGGGAAAGAAGAATAGGAAAAGGGAAAATTGTACGCGAGCGACTTTTGGCAGTGACGTTAAACGTTTCTCTCGCGACCGGATCATTCACGAACAAAGTGTACAAGTGCGGTGAAAGTCTCGCGGGGGCTGTCTTCTGACTGTACGAAACGGACAACAGGTAATGGAAATCATCGGGAAAAAAAATACCCGCAATTTTGATTATGTATTTGGCCTAGGTAGCTATAGACAATGGGATGACATTTGCTTCGGAGAAGTGTTGACATTTAGGTGGCATACGTGATGGGTTATTCCTGGGTATCGTCTGGTTGTAGCCGGAGACTTGCGATAATTTTTTCGGTATAAATTATGGCTGCGATGTTGGGCAAAAAGGTTTACTAGTAAAATTTTTTTACTCGCAAAAGAATGCAGGGGACGGTAACGATTCGAAAATAAGTAAAATTCTTCGGCTTCTTTTTACCCAACGACGTTGTATGTAAAAAGATAAGAATTTTTGTCAATTATTTTTAAGAAAGAAAAGCATTTATCATGGCATAATTGTTGTAACTTGTTTACGGAGGAAGTGGTTGTAAAAATATTTGTAAATAGTCTTATTTATGCCACTCTATGTGTTATAAAATTGATTACGGTAATTACATCAATATCAAGCAGCTTAGAAATTTTATTCTAAATTGACACGTTAGAAATTATATTCTAAATTGATTCTTTTGATTAGTGAATGATTAATAATTAATTAAATAATGAATGAAGGATATACTTTGTTGGATAGAAAGAATGGAAATGTTTTTATTATAATTATATTTATCTGTAAAGGTAAATGCTGTTACTGTTTCCTAGGATTTATTAATAATAATTTTTCCAAAATAAAAACAAAAGATGTGAAATAATATAATAGAACTTCCAGTAATCCACTGAAATCTGGGATTGTATGTAATACTATAAAATTTGGTAAACTTGTATGAATGACTACTATTGCCACTGAAAAATTTGGTAGAAATTTTGTACATTACAAAATAATGTTGTACATTAATCCTGACGTCAATAGAGTATTCAAAAGTTTTATTACATGTACTATATTTTTTACGCAGTGTAGGTTTAACCCATAATGGTTTACCAAATAATTCTCCTGAATGATCCCGATGTGAAAACCGCACAATAGTTATATTAACTATTAAAACAATAGTTATATAATAACTTTCCTATAACGAGTCTAAATATTCATATTTCATATTTTTTTCCACCACTATATTGTTAATTTCATAGATACTGTAAATAGAAATAATTATTGATATATCATTTCGTATTTATTTTGCAAAGAAAGGTTATCTGAAATGCAGCAAAGTAAAGACATTAAATAAGAAATGTCAGTTTTGCCTTTTATAATTGTTTTGATTATAAAGGTCATTTGCTTTTATTATAAATAAAGTTGTTAAAATAGTAGTACTTACACGATCAAAGTGTTTATAATATGAATAACAGCAATTTTAAGGTTTACAAATAAACAAAATCAACAAAAAAATACATTGTAGAAATTTTGGTAATGCTTTTAAATTTATGAATTTATAACAATATATATTTCAGTTATTTTATGACGCAATTATTGAAATTGATAATTTACAGTTTGCTTGCGTAAACTATTCAGTTTACGATCTGAGATAATCTAACTGTAGGTATAGTTCTTGAATTATCCAATTTTCTAACTGCTGTAATTCTATTGTGAAACGATATTTCTTTGGTTATAAAAACAGCTTTATAAAGGACTTTGAAAAAAGTATAACAATTTCATAGAAATACTTCAACGTGTTTTAAAACTGTTGTAAAGAGATTTTAATATACGCTAAACTTTTCCCCAAATAAGCGTAAAATTTAATTAAAAAATTGTTTACCGGTTATTAAAAAAAACAATTTCAAATAGAAAATATTGGACTCTAATAATCAATAATACCCATTACCGTTATTTTATAATACATTTATTAACAATATTTATCTATTTGATTCTTTAAATTATGTTTTAATCAAGTATTCATTTTTTCTATTATTCGGAATAATAAGATTATTAGCTTGCAAACATATCTTTAGAAAAATTTACGTTTTGAATATTCGAATTAAAGCACATTTGGCGCGACAATCGTTTAGGGCATTCAGCTCGAAGCTAATTTCATATAACGGTCGTTCGGTGTAGTTTAATTGTTAACGATCGTTTGGCGCGTTTTTCACGGCGCAGTACATATTGGCGGTAAGCATGTTTCGTGAACATCTATTCTCTAAAGTGTTGTTTCGGTCATCCTCTTTTAAATATTGTGGGTTTTTCATTGCTCGAACTGGAATCGACTGGGCTTGGGCGATTCGAAACGTTCGAGCAGTGAAACACGCCATATTTAAATATATTGGTTATAATGGCGGTCTACGAATGTGCAATGCAACGCTTTATGGTGTATTTTAGTGGTGAGTTCTATCGTTTTTTTTATGTAATTGATCATATTTGTTTGCTTATGCTTATTGAGACAAATGTGTTTTATTAATTATAATGAAAATAAGGTGAATAATCAACTAAAATGTAATATGAGCTTTAGAGAATTTTTGCTTCATTGTTAGAGGAAATTCGTTTCCGAGATGTTTTTTTCATGCAGGAAAGGTTATCTCTCCTAATGAATAGATAACCTATTCAAACCTAAAATTATGTTTTTATTAATATCAGGATAAAAAGGTAAATATTTTAAATAAATTATTTTCGGTATGTCGATAAATTATGGCCATTGTCTAATATTCATTTTACATACGTGGTTTCAAGGGGCTGTTAATTATAATCAATAATTAGATTTTTTTAATATTACAGTCGACTTCCACACATTTGCCACTCACTTATTTTCTTTTCCACACATTTTCTGCTTTTTCTTTCACACATTTGCTGTTTACGGATTGGAACTGCCAATCAGTTTCTGCCAACCTTTTATTTCAACCAATCAGTTTCTTCACCGGAACAGAAAATGTGTGAATGTTTCCGGTCCCGAAAACAGCAAATGTGTGGAAGTCGACTGTATTTATTCATTTGGAGATGGACAATTATTATTCTATTGGAATATTTGAAGAGTTTATTAAATGGAAAAATTAAAATTGCCAACAATATTTGGTAAAATTAAATATTTATTTGTAATAAATTGAACATTACAAAATGTAAAGATATGAGATATCGTAGTTTTTCTATGATAGTCCCACAAACATTATTAAATGTCTACCTAAAATATCCTTGGATAAATTATTTTTATTTCTGGAAATTTTATGGTTTTATCACTTTACCGACCGGTATCGGGAACAATAAGTCGATTAATCGATTGCCGGTCGGTAAAGTGTTAATATAAAATATAACCTATTTCATATAGGTTAGTAGATATTGCATTCTTTTAATATCATAAAAGTTTAGAAATTGAGTATTCTCAAATGATTTTCTATGAAGATAATGATATTTTATGATGAATTATTTGATATAAAGAAATATATTAAACTCGTAATTATTTCATAAGAACTTTCAATTTAACATTATAATATTAAATCATGAAATATTCACTTTTTGTGCTTTATTCTTTATTTGCAATTAAATCATTTCTCTAGAATATCAGTATACAAAAAAAAGTTTCAAATTATTTTATAAATTAAATAAAAAATTCCAATGAACTGTTAAATTATAACGAAAAGGGTTAAATAGATAAAAAAATATATTTCATTCATGTACAATTTATCAGTAAACGTAATATTTACTTTTAAACACAGTTGTTTGTTTACATTTAAACTCATTTGTAAATGTTTGTCAGTATGTTGCATTTGAAGCAATATGAAATTTGCATTTATATCTAACGTAGAAGATTAAGTCGTTTCATAAATATCAAGTTTATCGTTTTCATGATAAAAGATGAAAGCTTGGATTCCGACTGAGATCACTTTTAATAGAATATAGATTTCTTGTATTTACAGTCATATTATGTATAAGTGAGTTTAATCATTTTTATTTTTTAAATGTTTATTTTAAAATTACATATTTTTTATAATTACTTATCTTCAAATTGCATTAAAACAAATAATATGCTTCAATGATGAAACAATATGAAACAATAAATATGATAACTAAAGTATTTATTAAAATTAATTGAACTATTTAATCAACATTTATAAATTTATTAAGTGTTATTAATTAATCTTAAAGTTTAATTAAACTTGCAAAATATTAATAATTTTTTTGTCAAGATTAGTTATCACATAAATAAATGATACGATTTAATTAATAACCTCAATATTTCGGTTTACATAAGCATTGAATATTTTGTTTTTTCATATAAAATGAGTTTTCACATTTAAACTCTAGCACAAAATGGTGTAACTTAAACAATAACATGATTTTATCTGAATTTTATATAAGTTATTTTATTTATTTTTTATTTGTTTATTTATTTAACGGGATAAACTCTTTTAAAATACATGTGAATACATATTATTCAAAGTTTTGAAATTTTTATAAGCATTTATTTAGTAATCATTAATTATATGTATGGCAGAAGTAAACAATATAAAATCATGATAATAAATATAAAATAAATAACATTATTAATAATCTATACATTATTGAAACTGCCTTTCATAAAGTTTATCAATTTGTTTCTTTAGAATAAAAATTATTTAATTTCTGACTCGAAGCATGTAATATTAATACAGCAAAAATTTCTTTATAATAATAAAAAAATTGGTTTATTATTACTCTATATAATTATATGTGAGAGCAGTAAATAAGTCAGATACCGACATAGCTTTCTATTTTCGCAGACTCATTTTGGTCGATAATGTTGTGAGAATCTCATCGGTCAAGCCCTATGATTATTTCCTCAAGAATTGGAGTTGAAATACTACCTTTGCATGATTTTGAGTCTGTCTAATTTGACCCGTAATAATATACCTCGCTTACATAAATATCTCGCCCATTTTGTATTTTATATATGTAATAAAGAACATGTATGTTCACTTCATTACATTTAATATTATTACTAAATTGCATTTTTTCATTCTTCAC
Source organism: Leptoteleia sp. ZL-2020 (assembly GCA_022817305.1). NCBI lineage: Eukaryota > Metazoa > Arthropoda > Insecta > Hymenoptera > Scelionidae > Leptoteleia > Leptoteleia sp. ZL-2020. The sequence continues at coordinate 29,002 of JABFPN010000751.1, forward strand.
TTCTATATAATGTAATTTACAAATTTGGTTGAATTTATTAGCTTTAAAAAGTCATTATTTAAACTTCATATTTAGTAATAAATGGGGTTTAAAAGAATATTAAGATAATTTTGTCTTAATTTTAAGTAAAGTTAAGTAATTTTATTTACATTTTGTTTTATATGATTGTTGGTATAGCTTTAAGTTTTAATTCTTTGTTATAGTATGTAAATGTTAATTTCTTTTTTTTTTACAAATAAAAATTATATATATTGAATTTTAATACAGTTCTTAAAACGAAGGATCAATTTTATTAAATTAAACATTATATAAAAGTTCAATGGTTGCAACATTTAGTAATAATATATCTTGTATTAAATTTAAACTTATTTGATACAATCTATTAAAAGAGTCAATTTTCTTAAATGTTGCTTTAATGTGGCAACCACGCCCTTTATTCAGAGTTGATGAAGTTATTTGCTTAATACAACATTGCAAAGCATTGATATACCCTGAAAAAAATTAAGTTCAGTTGGGAGAGAGTGTTGCAAATGTTACTAAGACTCTTTGATAGCTCGTATATTTTCAATTGAAGTTGTTTCAATAGCAAATTTACATATATAAATTTATTGCAAACCTTCCAATAAGTTACTGTATCATTTAGCTTCAATTGTATAATTACGTAAACTGTTTTAATGCCAATAGTAATATCTTTCTTTGCTCAGAAAAATTTACCCTATAATACATTTAAATTAATTTGTTGTAGGGTATAATATCATTAGACTAATTTAGCACCATGTTGCATATTTTCATATTAGAATTTCAAAATTTTTATGAGAGATTATTTTATAGTAATTATGTTGAGATAATAGCCACTTTAAGGTATGCTAATGTTCATTGGAAGTTTTATGATTAATGATATTTTATACAATTTATAAAGTAATGCTGTTTAATAAGTTAGATTATCATATTTGATCCTAATTTATGAAATTTCCAACTAAAGTTACATTATAATTATATGTTGAAGTGTACATTGGAAATAAATTAGGAATATTATTACATCAATCTATGACAATCAAATCAAAAATGGGTATACATTTAATACTAAATTTTCAGTATGGGATATGAGTTGGTTTATTAAAAGTTTTATTTTAACAACATGTTTATGTAAAATGTATTTTAAGTTACGAAAGTAATCACTTATGTTCATATATATTTTAACATTTATTTAAGTTATTTTTTGTAGGAGTTAAAGAAATATATAGTAAGCTTCTCAAATGTTCTAACTGTTCAGAGATTCTATTGTTTGAACATTTTCAAACAGTTCAAACTGTTCGAACAGTTCATGTGTTGGAAAACTTCTTTTCAAAATGAGTAAAATAATTGCATAATTTGTCTATATCTGTTTATTACATTAGACCTTGACGTCTAATTAATTTTCTTTATGGTAACCTGAAAACATGGAAACAAACCTGTATACAATAAATATGTATAATATATTGAAATGTAATATATCAACAACATATATAATAAATATATATGGAATATAAGTTTTTCTTGATTTTTTTTATAAAAAGAAATCTACTTATACTCATACAGGTCTGTTATACAGATATCAAGGAAATACGCAATTTTTTAAATAAATTTGAAAAAGTACTGGAACATCCTGAACATTCGGAACATGTTCAATCACGTTCATTAACAGGCCTAATGTATACAAATTGAAATATTCTAAAAAAACAGCATAATATTTCCAGTAAATTTTACTCTCGACTCGAAATTGTACCTCAATAGAGATTTGCCCTTGAAGCCACATCTTGTACACTGGACACAAAATTAAGGGTACAGAAAATGTTAAAAATTACACGGTACTCGAACAGTTTGGTACTTTTGTTTTGTAAATTATTACTTTTTATTTACTTTCACTTGGCTCCGCGTTCTTGAAACATTGGCGAACCTTTCGAATTATTATCCATAATTTTGGACGCTACACAAGAATGATTTATAAGGACCAACGTTCGCTTTCATTGCATTATTTATAAACGATGTCGACAAGACAGACGCGACAAATCACACACATATATACCCAGTAGGAGATGTTCTACAGGCCCAGTACTGGTACAGTACTGTTACCAGAATTACCAGTACTGGTAAATTAGTTTACCAGTACAGTGACGGAATGGTGCCAGTAATGGAGTGATAACACTGGGCCAGTACCTGATAACTAAACGTACTAGTTGTATAGTTATACCCTACCAGTAATCATCCAACGTTGCTCTTGCATCGAACAATTTTTTTAAATCACCAGTACTGGTTCAAGTCTGAATCAACTATGGCGTTGATATTTTGCCTGGCATGTCTTACATCTGGTTATGTTCTGTTTTTGTTAATAACCAAGCTCAAACCAGTACCGGCCCTATCTATTTACCAAAGTCTGGCTAACAGTACTGGACCAGAATCGGTCCCATAGGTCGACTCTGCATTGAAAAAAATAAAATAATAAAAGCTACTATACCTTCTGGCATTCTATGCTCCAGTATTAAGAACATTACCAGACAGTCTGGTAAACGGCATCACTTTTTCAAGTACTAATTATCAGAATTATAATACGTATTGTCACATTACCAAACATTTTATACAGGAACACATAGATTCCAGGATTACTATATTATTTTTCTCAGTGTGGCATTTTCCCATACGATATATATATCTATGTATATATGTGTGCGTGTGGAAGCACTGAAGTTGATACCGGAGCTTATTGGAGTCTGACAGGGAGGGTAATTCGTGTCTACCGAATGATCGCGTAGACTAATTTCCACGTATTCGAAATTGGCGTGCGCCATAATGCACGGTTTTCAGTCGACATTTCTGGCATACGCCGGTGTACCTTTTTGCGCGTTGCCGGGACAATTTGATCGGTATTCCTCGTCCCCGTGGTATCCTTTTTCCCCCGGCACGAAAATGCCGCTGAGCCTACTTATACCCAAGTGCATTTCCTTTTAAACAAGATTAGGGAAACTCGTAACTCTTTAGCAGTTAACGATCCAACTGTTGGCGTTTTTTTGCCACGGGGCATTAATGGCGGTTGAAGTCGGAGGTGGTAAAATGGGCCGAGCGAAAAGAAATTGTCTTGCTAAGTTGGCTCGCGATTTAATGATTTTAAATGAACCTATGCGCGGGGTAAAAAAACGAAGTTTCGTCCCAACCGACAACTTACAAGACTGGTATTCGACTCTCTTTTCCGTGATAATACATTTTTGCGCTACATACGTAGCGTGTCTTGAATTTGTGTTTGTCCTTATTAACCGGCGGATTTTCATTGCTCGCCACGCTCGCGAGCCATCATAAATTACATTTGACTCGCAGTCACTTTTTCTTCCTATTGTTTGAGAGACGCGCCAGTCAAAGAAGATAGCGCCCCTGGATCGTGGGCTTAGAATTAAATACAAATATGGATTTATTTAATTAATGACGTTTTTGCCCCGCGGCATCACGGCGCGTCGTTGACATTCTTTGGTGCTTCTTTTCAATGCTCAGCCATCGCTGCGTTAAATTACGTCAAGAGATAAGTAAAATGTTAAACTCGTTGTGAATTGTAATATGAGTTTTTTCGGCTGCAGTTTGTATATGTGCATTGTGCTTCGTGTACGTTTAGAGAAATTGTTTATTGATATGAAAGTTGGGCGTTCGAGTGGATTTCCATGTTTTGAGTAATGATTAATTAAATTTTGCTATTAATGGCTCAGTTCATTACCCTTGTTTCTCATCCAATTGATTATGACGTTAAAAAAATTGTATATCTTCATTGTTGACAAGACAGTTGAAAGTTTTGTTTTGTTTTTTGTCTTTTTACTAGGCCTGTCAAATGTTCGAACAGTTTATAAACGATGTATGCGACATACATGCGGTATATATATAGAACATATACGAAACAGATATGGGGCATGTATGGAACTGATATGGACCATACATGGGACATATATGGAACTGATATGGAATATCTGCGGAACAGGTGTAGACCATATATGGGACATGTATGGACCATATATGGAACGTGTATGGACTATGTATGGAAAACATGGAACATAAATGCGGTATATATGAAAGAGATATGGATTATATATGGGGCATACATGGAACAGATATAGTTCATATATGGGGCATACATGGAACAGATATGGATCACATATGGGTCATACATGGTACAGGTGTGGAACATATATGAAACATGCGGCCTATATGGAAGAGATATGGAAGATATATGGAACATATATAGGCTATATATGGAATAGCTGTGAGACATATAGGACATACATATTTCTTTACCTAAATTGTCCTATCGCTTTAACCATTAATAAACATAAAAAAAATTGTCAAACATTTGTTTGAACATGTTCGAACTTGATAATTGACAGGCCTATTTTTTACTATTAGTCCACTAATTGGAATAAATATAAAACTTGAAATATTTGAATCTTGGTTGAATTTTTTATGAATTTTTTTCAGATTTAGATTTTTGTTTGTTTTGTCATATTTTTTAAATTGAATTCATATTTTAAGATAATGTATTCAGAAATTTAAAACTACGCATGCACGGACTTTTCGCGGAAACGATTTCATCGATACCGTTTGGATTTGTTTTAAGAATCGGTTTAAAAAAATTAAATTGTCTGGATCTGGAATCCGGTTACTGTAACAGGAAAAGCAATTCAAATACGGCGCGTGATGATTTCAGATGACGGTCATCAGTTTCCATTTACTCCAAGAATTATGCTCGTTAAGCAGTATAATCGTATAGGAAAATCGTATCTCGTGACATTTCGATGTAAGCTTTCAATTTACAATAATAAACCTAAAGCTTTATAGGAATTAATTGGATATACTGAAAACAACATTTATATTCATAGTATATATTATCGAACTTTTCGGGATTCCATCGATATTCGGACTAAATGTATAAGCCCGAGTAGACAATGGAACGAGCGGTCTATAAGTGCCTGTAGTGCCACTACTGGCACATTTTTGTGCTATTAAGGCCGACGAGGCAAGGCTCGCTGCAAGGGTATATTTACCGGAGTTTTGACTTACCTTGTTTAATGCCTTTGTCTGTTTTGTATGCGTGTCACAATAGACGAAGAAAGCCTAAGTTGATTTGTCATTTTCATTTTCGTCCTCAAGATCTGGCCAATAAGAGTCGAGCAATTTTCGTCTTACAATCGGAACTTGACAAGGCAAAATATCTAAAATAATGCTAAAGAAGAATTCTAAGTATTTAATTACTTTTAATTATGAGCAATCCATGAATCATAAAATCCTTGCCTCGCCCCGTCTTTTTTAAATTTTGCCGACATTTAACATTTTAAAGTTGTTAACATTCTACATCTCTTCACATAATTATTCTTACTGATAATTAAGATTTTTAAAAATTATATATATCCTTGAGAAATTTCGTAGAAATTGTAAATTTGGAACAATTTACTGACAATTCTTTCCACACATTTTCAATGTACATTTGAAGCAATCTTCAGAATTTTCACAGAATGTAGTTTATTCTCGGGTACAGTTAAATTGCCCTTAATGCCGTATTATTTTCTAGAAGCTAGATCTATGAATGCTTATTATCAACTAATAATATAATCACTTAATGAAGCAATGCGTTGAACAATGTTGGGCCTATCATTAATGCACTTACAACTGGACTATTTTTTTTCCATTTTCAATCCAAGTACTCGGTTACTGCGCGACTTTGGCGCGCAGTATTTTGACGTTTCAGGTAAAACTGGTATAATTATTCTGAAAGCTGTACACTTGGGAAAGTATTCGTATCAATCGGCCAAGGCATAAGAAATTCATTGAAGAAAAAAGGAAGAAAAAGAAGAAAAATAATAAAAAATAAATAATATAATAGGGCATCTCTTTGTGGAAGTGTGTGTATGAATTTTGCTCTTAATATATTGCGGTGGTAATACTTAATCGTTTGTTGGGAATTGAGGGGTTCCACCATTTGCAGGATCGTAGGTGCTACAGCCATTACTGCTCGTTAATCTTACAGTGCGAGCCTTAATAAGTGCCCTCGAAGATATTATTGGTGCCCTGCACGGGTCGCGAGATCGGTTTTACGTGCAACGGAATTTCCTGGCTAAAATCCTCGCAGCATGCGGAGCATTTTCGAGAAACAAGTTATTCCACGGAAATATCATTAATATTGATGATTGAGGGAAGGACATTTAATTCATTTTTAACACCGCGTTCTGAATAATGTGTTATTAATTTAATAAGTGCACAGCGCTTTCGGGGCAACTGTTACGAAGTGTCATTCGCTCCGAGTAGGCTGGTTACCCAACATTGTTTATTATGTCCAAATTTATTGTTTTATTATTTACTCCAATTTGCGAACATTTATTACGTTTCATTAAAATGTCGTCAACGTAATTGACATGGCTGTTTATGGCGAAATGAAGATAATGCAGTGGACTGGCACATTTTAATTCAGTATTACATGGCATCACTTAATTCGCAATCACGGAAGTATTCATCGTAAATTTCTCACAATTTCGCTAGGGAAATTATAAAGAGGTTGTAATATATATATAAAAAAAGGTGCGTTTGATTAGGTAACAAATCAGTTGCTTTGTTTAAAAGTACAGTTTTAAATGTACATACTGAGAAAAATAAAATAATAAAAGGTACTGTTATTACTAGGTACTTTCTGGCATTCTGAGACTCTATGGTCTAATGTTAAGAATATTACCAGACAGTCTGGTAAATAGTGTCACTTTTTCAGGTACTAATTATCAGAATTCTAGTACCTCTTGTCACATTGCCGAGCATTATTTTATATAGAAATACATAATCTTCTCTTTTTCTCAGTGCAATAAATATTGTACTGTTTAACTATTGTTAGTTAAATTTGAGCATGAAGTTGGTAACTCTACTATTTTCATCAAGGTCAAGTACATCATTTTCTGAAGTTTGCTACAAATTTTAAATAATAATGATCCATATATATTAGTAGCTTTAATGGTTACAATTTTTTTCTTTTAAAGTTAATAAAAAATGAACTGTTCTTCACCGTGCAGAATTTCGTTGGGTACTTAAGCTTCCAGAAAGGGAATCTTTTTGTTGACATAAATCAAAAAATTTTAATGTTATAATGAAATCGTTTCCACGACAAAATTGATGTGGCACTTGTTATATTAGTCTTGGTGGCACGCAATCGATGTATCTAGTAATTTTCATTATTAAACTTAAGCCAGGTGGAATATCCCCAAGTTTATAATTATAGTGCGAGTTAATCGAAGATGGTCAAGGGTTTGTTCGTCGTACGACATCACGTTGTACGACTACCTGTTAATTACGTCGTCAGGGTTATTAATTCAAGTCACCGCTAACCACTTGTTTTCACGTATTAGTGCAAGATCCATTAATTAATTATTATTCAGCGGTCATTTTTCTGACGGATATTCACACTACTTTTTCTTAGATCTTTTTCACATTTCATGATTTATATAAACACTTTTACTAATATTTTCCCTTTTATAATCCATTCACTTTTATTTAATTCCGTAAGGCGAGCGGCAATTTGCATGAATTAATATTAATAAATACACTAAGAGGAATTTATTAGTAGCTGGCTACTATGTTTTATAATAACTCGGGGTATATGAAGGCATCTATAGTAGTTCTTATACTATGATATAATAATTAAAATAAAGAATACTAGAAAGGAATTATTTTATTAAAGAATAGAACTTGTTACCCTACAGTCATCAGTTGTATTCAATATTTATTTAAATATTGAAAGATCAATATTTCTTTAGGCAGTGGCATAAAGTAGTGGGTTCGATTCCTTGATAATGACATATTTTTTGTAATTTTTTTAAAATGTATTGTATATACACATACGTTCCCGAATTATTACATTATCAACTGCTAATAAATTTCTTTCAGTGTTTAAAATTTAATATTTTTAAAATTAAATGTTTTAGTATTCCCCCAAAAGTATGATGATTTTATTATATAAAAAAGCTGTTTGTATAAAAAGTTTTAATTTAAATACAAAATCTTCCTTAAAAGTAAAAAAGGAATTTAAATATCTCATTTAATAAAAAAAAATTTCGCACATAAACGCTTGGCACTGTAACATTAACTTTGACTTTGAAAGTAAAATTTAATTAATCGCACAATTGCGTTTACGAGATAGAAATCTAATGTTTTTAGCATGCTCGTTATTGTGCCGTTCATAGCTTACGATACGGCTAGATGTACTTATAAGCAAATTTGTGGAAAAAAAAATGAAAATATTTCTCCTTATATGAAAAACATTCTTAAAATTTTTATATTATCAATCAATTAACGGCTTTAGTAAGTTGTTTCATTCAAGTTTCTACTCAAAGAATGTAGAAATTACGTAGGAGAGGACATTTTAATGGGCTGTAATTATTCAAGTAATTTAATGTAATATATACAGAAAAAGGAGAAAAATTTTATGCAATATACTACACAAGTATTGTGATTTAGATTAGTATGCTTTAATATGTTTGTTGCATGTTAATGACTGAGAAACTTGAATTAATTAAAAGAATGAGTTTCTTAAATGCCACGCGCAAAATATATTTGCTTCATTAACTTAAAACGTATATTTGGTCATTTTTTCCAATAATTCATGAAAACGAGTAAACGGATGTTAAGAATGCCGATTCTATTGAATATTAAAGTTCCTATTAACATAAATTTTTGAAGTAAAATTAACGTTTCAGTTTGTTCATTATATATCATGAATGAAACTTTTTAAATTTCCGTCAAAATATTTAGAAATCATGCAATGACTGCGATTAAAATATTTTTTTATGTTAAATGAAAACTCACTTTTATATTTATTACTCACTTTTATTATTAAAATATTTAATTAAACTGGTTTCGTTACAATTTATTCGCAAGTTAAATAAATAACAGAATTTTCGTAAATTTTGTTCTTCATAAATAAAATATATGTGAAAAGACTTTTTGTTTAAAAAAAATTAGTATATAATTTCGTGAAAAAGCAACTTTACTTGTTTCTAAAGAAAAATTCGGTATTTAATGCTATTATGTATTTATCATACCAAGAGCAAAATTGTTTTTAATGGTCCATTATAAAGACTGACATTGCTACATACAGTATGATGTTTAATCAGAGATTTATCTCGTGTAGCCAGTAGCTATTCAGTTCAGCTGTCATTCCCTCTATCTCGCATCTTGAATCTGCAAAATTCTCCAAAATATAATCCTTACATGATCAAGACAAGGTTACGTCATATTATTTTCTGTTATATATTTTGATTCAGATTTTTTACAACACAACAATATAAAGAATATTGTTCAATTTGAAGCAAAGGTCAAATAAAATATTCAATAAAAAATAAAACTATATTGATTGAAAAGATTATGAAGTATTTGGAAGCAAATTTTAAATTGCATTATTTAAAATCAAATTCAGATCTATCTTCTGTACAATACTTTATAATTACAATGTATTTTATAATTATATTATTATAATTTTTATGATTTTTATTAAACCTTATCTGTCATTGAATAATGTTATTTAATATATTAATTGTATTTGTTGCAGAATGTTATCGACTCAAGGTGTTATCAACAATGGAACAAACATAACTTTTCAAGGTGCACCATGCAGTCAGTGCAGGGATCTTTGTCCAACGGGATATACGCCACATTTTTGGAGGTAAGAGTTAATATATTTTATATTTATAAATTACAATGTCAATAAGGTTGAAATTTGAAGAAAGAAAAACTGCATTTTGTTGTAGCACATTAAAATTGTCGTGTATAACTTTTACAATATCACCCTAGTAAAAATTTGATGGGGCGTGCCACATCAGAAATGTGGGCATTATAAGTTTTTTGTGAGGCAAGCATTATTTCAGAATACCACAACAGGGCCTTATCATTACCTCATAAGATATTCTAATTA
>JABFPN010000752.1:0-38950 GCA_022817305.1 Leptoteleia sp. ZL-2020
TTTCGTAATCCATATATGAACATATATGTTTTTCTTAATCCATATATGACCATATATGTTTTTTCTTAATCCATATATGAACATATATGTTTGATTTTTACTAGGGCATTTTCAGAAAACAAAATCTAATTTAAAATTGACATGGAAATAAAAAACCGACAATTAAAATAAAAAGAAAATCTTATATCTGTAATAAAAGTTTTTTCGTAATCCATATATGAACATATATGTTTTTTCTTAATCCATATATGAACATATATGTTTTTTTCGTAATCCATATATGAACATATATGTATTTCTTAATCCATATATGACCATATGTTTTTTCTTAATCCATATATGAACATATATGTTTGATTTTTACTAGGGTGTAATTGACTATATTTGAAGGATATACTAATTCGTTTTATTAAAATATATTTTTTTATTCATTTAAAGATTTTTCAGATTTCGCAACAATTTTAATGTAAATTTCAAAATTGTGAACATTGTTAATAATTTCTTATTACAAAAATATTTAAATGGTGCTTTAAAGTAACTTAAATAAAAGTTTGGATAAAGGGAAATCTAAATCGCCTATGTACATCGTTTTTGTAGTTTAGTAGCTCAACTTTTTTTCCCAAAATATGTCAAAAGAGTCAACGGCATCGACCCGAACCAAAGTGCATCCTCTAGGTCATTAGATGTCGCTTTATGTTTATACGACACATGTCCACGGTAAACAAAAGAAAACATCATTTGACTCATTAAACCAGCCCTACGTGACTTCCGCAAGCTTTTCCTCGCTCTTTACCGAACATGTGACCCGAAACAAAGGCAAGACTGAAAATCAAAACGCAAGCTGGAGTGAAAGGTCAATGACCTCATCGAATCGAGCCGCGTTATCGTCGCTTCGAAACTGGAGGAGTCTGAAACTTGCAAAGAAAAACGGTCGCAAAACTTTTAACGAAGCAAAAGTGGAATTTATAATACAAGAATAGCTTCCCTAACGCAGCATCTTTCGTTTCACTTGGTTAATCTTCATTACTTCTATGAAATAACGTCGTGTTTTTATGAATCCAATCAATTAACATTATATCCACATTGAATTTACACTGCAATTACCAAGAAAAAAAAACAGTATCTAACTTCAATTCACCTGAATTCTATAAAAGAACAATCGAACCACCTAAACATCATTAATAAACCTCGAGTCAACGTGGATTCCACCAATAACCATGAGATTCCCCGCAAATTCAACGTGGAAAACGTGCTATTAGGGAGACGGAACGTTTCTTCCCTCGGGATAATTAGCATTTCTGAAAACGACGCGCCATTTCCCCCCCAAAAACTTGTCGGGAAAAGAATGGCCGCGCTTCCTTGAGGGCGCGTAATTCTTGGACTGGTAATTGTTGCCCTCTTTCGCGTAGCGCTCTTCATGATTTTGTCGCGTCGCACCCCACGATACTCCACAGTGCCGCGGAGTCACTTCAGAACGCGCCACAGACGAAAAATTAGTCTGCGACCCCACCCTTAATAGTCTAACTCTTGGCTTTTTTCCTTCTTCTTCTTCGTCTTTCCAACAATTCCTCTCTTTTCCTTTTTCTTCTTCACTGTTGAGGGACACTCAACTTTGGACACGAGCAGAGCACGAATTTTGGGGTACACTGGCGTGGTTCTGAATGCTGGGCATTGAGGTTTGGACGGTTCGAGTCTCCTCCTTTTTTTTGAGGGAGACATTGCAAGAAGGTCGCAGGCTTTCTGTGATATCTATTTGGGGTTCGGATTTAGAGACGGTCTAACGTCGAAATTTAGCTAACGTGTTAATTTTCCAAATCTTAAGGACGTGGAGCCTGAAAGAAAATTACATTTTGTGTAAATAAGATTATGATAAAGTTTATCAGTTCTTGATTATAAATTTTAAATTGAATACGATACTTCTGAGAAAAATGTTTAAAGCTAATAATAAACATTCCAATGAAGAGTGAAGCGATTATGTTTTTAAGTATTATTCAAAATTAATGTAATACAATGGTATCGAATATTTCTGGAAAATGATGAACTCTGAGAAAACAACCTGTTACGTATTATATTGTACACAAGGGTTGCAACGGAACGGATATGTTCACAGAATTTAATATTGCCGTTATGAAGTGACTTTAAAGCAACAAGATTAAAATTAAAAAAGATATTATAATTTCGTTCATACGTAATTAATTCTTCTCAATCTTTAATCTCCGTTCAAAATAATTTGAAATATAAATAAATGAATTTTTGTAATAAAAAGATTTGAATTTAAAATGATTTTATTTATAATTGAAGGAATGCGTTTAATCGATTTAGTTTCCTAAGCAGAACACATTTCATGTTACGGAAATTAATGCATAATATGCAAAATCAAATTTATGTGCCGATTTAAAGCACAGATGTAGCAGCTTTTCAAACTAAAACAGTCAATATCATACTTGTGCTTTTTATAACAAATGTGACTTCGAAGAAGTAAAATATGCAAAAAAGCATTACAGTCCTTTCATGGTCTGCAGAATCATAAAGGAAGTGTTGAAAATATTCGGAAAAGGATAAAATCCAACTGTACATTTTCTTCACAAGATAAAAGATGAAATCGTAAAAAGGGCCTAATAAAATAACAACATTCAGATTATGTTTGACGTTTCATAAAAAAACGACTACATGAAAATCATTATTCTAAAGGAAAAACTTTATTGTTTTAATTAATAACCATGCGACATTAAATAAAAATAAAACGTAGAAATGTAGTAATGTTTTATGAAGTGCAATTATTTATTCACGAATTGTAATGATGCATTACTGCATAATAATCAGAACCATAAAAATCTGAGAGCAAATGTACTTTCTTAAATCATAGAAAAGAAAGTGTCAAATCAAACGTACTTTTAGAAGAAGAGTAAGAAAGAAGGCGATAGGAATAAGATATCAAGAAAAAGCTTCTCTATGCTAACGCAGCACGAGAAAGAATCAATGAACTTGCCTAGCAAGAAACTGAGAGCTTTTGGTCTGACGATTTTCACTTAGTATAACTGGAGAAAAGAGTGCATGCTGAAAATTACCAGAAAAATATCAGCGAAATGTTGAATCGCAAGCAACTAATATTAAATTATAAAATTCATAACTTTATTGTACTATGAATCCAAATAGTCGAGCTATGAAAATCACATTATCTTAATATGCATTTAAATTCGAGCACTTATTTATTATTATAGAATTTCTAAGCTTTTTGATTATTTTTTCTGTTTAGTTTTTTTTTATATATTACTTTCTTCGTAAATCTTATCAGCTAACTGAAATAATTAAATTGCTACCACGTATTTTCCAAACAGTCTTTCGTTATTTTTCTTATTTCCCGAAAACTGGGTTTTTCAAGAATTATCAGCTATCCGGTTTTGGTATCAAATTCTCCAAGCTCGTTTCTGATCCACTTTATTTAAGTCAGATATAAAAATATAAAAGTCTTCTCAACTGTATGAACACTATGTTACGCCCAAATACTGATAGGTTTCTTCGCAGTCTAGGCGTTTGATGACGCTTCTATCAACAAGCTCAAATTTATCACTCGCCTCGTTTGCGTTCCCGTCTAATGTGCAGAAAGGCACATTTGTCATATCTCATCTTCGTGTCGATGTGGCAGCAAAAACGCTCGACCACCTGAAGAGCTCGCAGTGTCTCTTTCTTCAGCAGCGTCAATTTTTAGGTCATCCATATATAAAATATGACTGCAGCCCGAAGAATCTAAGCTTGTAAGCGTTTATTTGAGGGACGGTTTTCGTCACGTTTAATTCAAAGCTTCTGTAACAAAAAAAGACGCGAAATAATGAGTAAAAAAGCAAGAAACACTCTCAGGAAAATTAAACCCGATATTCATTCCAACTATAAGAATATAAAAACTTTTCCCCCGAGTAACCAGAGACAGATTGAAAGCATTTTAATCTGCCTGAATATGCTCTAAGTCTGAGAAGTTGTGTTCCTATGTTTTATAAATCAATGTTTTTTAAATAAAAATTAGAAAAAATTTAATTTATGTTTATGTTAACGTTTTAAAAATAAATTTTACCTTAATTGATTCATATAAAATATATAGTTTTACTAGTACATGCACCTGTATTCAATTTCATTTTCCATAGTGACAAAATTACATATAAAAATCAAAATTTAATTATAATAATAATATTATAAATAATGCGATTAAAATATAACATTGTGAAATAAATTTAATCGAGTAAAATGCAAATGCAAAACAATTATTAATCACCTCTCTAATAAGTGCAAAGCAACATCTTTGCGAACAAATTTATTGTAATGAAATTCTTCAGATATGCACGCTCCATTTCCCAGAGGTTTCGCTGTCGGGATGTTACGTCCCCTAGTCTCAGAAATTTTAAGTTTTAACTGAATTGCTGGGCTCTAACGTGTCAACACAGCAAACAATCTGTCACGCTTGTTTCTACCCGTGGGGTTGTGGTTGTTGCTCCAACTTCGGCAAAACTAACATATACTTTGTTAGTCTACTCCTCTCTTACACAACAAAAATTGTTAGCTTTCACAGCTGTATTTCACTTGAGACTTTCTTCTACCCAAAACCGAATAAAAAATAAAGCTATTAAACACAGATAGTACATCTTCAAATCAAAATATGTACACGCATTCACTTTAAAGAGAGTTTTTAAATCACAACAAATTACCTGAACATTACAGGATTTCCTTGTATTGATTATTTCATCTCCTAGACTTTTAGAATATTCAAGATTAAACACATTATTTTAAATATCTTAATTTTCATTTTCAGTGTTTACCAAGTGTGTTTTCAAATTTAGAACATACAAGACAATAATGAGGAGAAGAATTTTTGAATTCTGGTGAAACTTTAGTGTCAAAATTGAGACACTAAAGATATATCCATACTTCATCTCAAAATATCAGAATAATATCCATGACGCGAAATAATGACCGGCGTAATAGTCGCGAACAGCAAATGCACGTTTAATCTATAGAACTTGTAAATTAAGATCTGCTTTGTATTCCACGTGTACAACAAAACAATTTATACTAGCAAACACGTTAAGAACAATATATAGCTTTTGCAAACTCCTACATTAGATACGGAGTGTTAGCTTGAGATACGGCAAGGCAAATATACTCAAAACAACTAATGAGGATACAAAAGCAAAGTCTAAGGATAAATAAGTAGCTGGCAACATAGGATTTCGTTTGCATCCAACGCGATAAAAATTTATCAAAAGGAATAACTAAGATAAAACCTCGCTTCTTCAACGAATGGATATACTAAATATAATAAAGAACATTCACTTATTCCATTCTGTCTGTCTTATCCAATTATATATATAATGAATATTATAGCTGATTAGTTATATTATGTTATACCTCACATGCAAGTATTAACGATAATAAAGTAATCTATAAATAACCTTCATTATTAATAAATTTAAGTATTTAAAAGTAATTAATATACAATAGTATATAATTGTACATCATTAGCTAACAACCAATAAATAATACAAATTGAGAATAATAAATTATAACAATGATAGTGTTATTAATTATTATTACCAAGGGTATTATTACAGGGTTGTCAATTAATATAAACCTAACATCACGCTTGTTAAACATAATTCCTCATTTTACAATGTTTACACATAACAGCTCTATTAATACTATTATATTAGGTGTCATTGACGACTAGTATTAGAAAGTTAAGAGGCTTCAAATGGGCGGAACAAAGTCACCTATTAAATTAACTCAAACAAATTTTATGGCCACTTCTTAATTTCATTTCTTCCCCTTTTATTTTCCATTTTATTTTCTTCTCTTTTTCCTTATTCATCTCGTGCGATTTCACACGAAACTCTCCATGGAGAAAGTTCGGAAACCATACCACCTGGCGTGCAACTGGGGTAGGTCAAGGCGCATTGTGTCTCAAATATTTTCTTGGCTTTTGTTTTGTCATGTTTGAGTTTCTCGAGAACCGCACTCGAAAACTTTTTGACTACTCTCATCCGATAGAAGCGTCCAGAATACAATAAAAGGAACGACGTGAAATTCGATTCGAAAAATACAATAATAAAGAACAATTTATTATTCAACGCCAAGCGCCTGTGCAATTTTAATTAGAATTCACGCGAGATCGAAATTTTATATTCGTGTTGAACGTTTTTTGAAGCATTTATCATCGTGTTTTACGAGTTCTTAAAATTACGACGCGAAGCGCGGTAAAAAAATTAAAATTGCGGATTATTTTAGATTATTAGATCGTAAAACGGTGGTTCTGCTCAGTAACAGAGAAATTAGTTCGGACGCGTTACATTTTATCGCCTTTTTAAGACGTCGATATTATAAAAAGACAACGGCTAAATATCGGATAAACGCGAAATACAATAATCAATACGTGATCGAGGAGGAAACGAAAGGCGACAAGAAAAGGGACAAGTAATACTAAGATAGATTGCGTAATTAAATAAGAGCATTCACGAACAGAAGCGGATAAATTAAGTTAAAGTAATTTAACAATTATGTGAAACTGATTCAGATTGTAAAAGCAATGAAAAATAATGGACGCGTAATTCCATAGAGTGACATCAAATCCTACGCTGACAAATTCAACGCTGAATGAAAATTATAATAAACACTGAAGCTGATTGTGATCGAAATCAATTTGAATTACCGGATTATCTTCTCAAATTTATTAACTCATTTTGTTATTTTGTCACAATAACAGTTCGCACTGATTTTTATCCTATTTCCCAAGCTTTCATGCCAAATTTTGCATTGATTAATAAGTTGATCGGATTTGAAAAGATTATGGAGAAATAAATGGATTATTGATTAGTGCGTTACATGCAAATCGTGAAATATTGTCGAGTAATGAAATTAAAATCATTTTTATGGCTTAAATTTGTTTGATAATGACCAGTGTTTAAAATAGTAGTTTTCATTACACAAACCGTGTAACCAATTTATAATACTTTTATGTTTAATTAATTCAATTGCTTATTTGATTTGGAGTCAAAATTAACAAAATTAGTCATTTTAAAAAGCAATATTAATAATAAACATAATAACAGAGAATTGTTTTTTTTTTGTTATTCGTAACATAAAGCAAACTGGAAATTAAACATTTAAGTAGTCACTACTAAATATTCGTAACGATAATTTTAACAAAAGTACTTTAAGTACAAAAACCCGCACGGAATGGCGATATAATAACAGCTAATATTTAATAATTTACAAGTACTTTATTGCTTATTGCAGGTAATCGAAGACAAGTCCTTCGCATAACGATGTTTGAGTACGAAGCACAATAGATTGGACACAAAGCCGATCGAATAGTGCAGAAAAGGTAAGCGTCGATTGCATGGCTATTTGTTTTAAATATCAGAGTTATCTTTCTTAACTTAAGTTCAGACGTAATTCTCGCTCTACCTTTTCCCTTCTTAGACGAAAAAACATAAAAAATTTTCAACCTCTTGTCACTCTTTATCTAAATGATTAATTTTCATTCGATTTTCCAACGTCTCCTGGAGAATTACAATGAAGGAAATGACAGAAAAGAATGTAAAAATTCTTTCAATGAGATTAGAATAAATAAAAAGTAAATACTAAATTTCGAATATTAAAATCAACTAATGAACCATTTGAAAATCGAAGGAAAACAATCATCGAAATTCCTTATCGTATTTCCTTTTTATAAACACAGCGATATTGATTACAAAGCTGTATACAATATTCTTTTCTTCAGATTAATATTCCGACTTATTTTTCGCTTAAGTACACCTTGGTTAATTTCATGATATGTTAAACATTAACACATCGTCATTTCCGCACGCAAATCAGAACGAATATGTTACAGTAACAACGAGATTATCGTGACGGAAAGTCCAGTTTCAAATTGTTAAAATCTTTAATATTCGCGAGTAAAAGGAAAAAAAACGTTTCGTTATAATCTACGGTGTGATACACTTTATTTCACATCATTTCATATTTATTTTACGGTTTAGTTTAAGTCTACTTAATTGAGCTTACATTCTAGTTGAATAATTTTCTGAAAGCACAATTCCTAGCGTATAACTCATGACAAACTGAATTTCCCACGAAAACATCTTGCCTGGATAAGCTCGGCGCAAAAACTACTACTTCGCGAAAGACGAATGAACTTTTAAAGACGTTTTGTACTTCAGACTCTGGTTTTAGATTTTTGTCTGTAATACAAAGCGTCCCGAGAATCAAACGCAAACTTTCAATTGACAGTTTCGACAATCGCAATAAAAACTTTGTTCGGTAGGCTAAAGTGCTCTTAAAACGTATATCAGATCGAAGAGAGTTGCGTAATAAAAATACCCCAATAAGTCGGTAACTAGCCTTTCTGATCTCTATGTGTTACTGCTTATTATGAAAAATAATTATACGAAGATCTAGTCGACTACAAACGAGTAAACAAAACGAATAAACAAAAAAAAGAACAATTATCAACAAATGGAGAGAATTATGTTTCATTAATGGATATTCTAATATAGTTTAAAGTGGAAAAACTGGCACCAATATTGAATCGAAGCACCAACAATTTTCCTTTAATTTAGATAACATACGTTTTCGAAATCAGTTAAAAAAATTGCCAGACATTAGGCCATTCACATTCCTTCGTCTTATAACTTTTTAATTTACAAATTCACTCAAATCGCGTCAAGTACGTCGTTGTATCCATTTTTATTACATATTATTATTATTATTATTATTATTATTATATATCTTTCTTCTCAAATTTACCGTAAAATCTTAGTCTTAATTAGCAGTTATAGGAAGTTGTATGGTATCGTTTGTTACATTCTAATTATATATATATTTATATATGTATATGTCGAAACACCATGTTTTTCGGCGAAAATTTGGATCGAATTAAACTTTTCTCTTATCGCATTACATTCCCAAAAATGGCACCAATTTCAATACGACTCTGGTAACAAAATAGTAAAAAAAACATGCCTATAGTTGACAAAAGTGTGATAGGATTTCAGACATGAGAAACCGCTAAGCGGAATAGGCGCGAAGGTGAAATGAGCACAGCCGTTTGGAGCATCATTTTTTCATATTATTATTATCATTATAATAATTATTTTTTTTTTTTTGTTATTAGTATTCTGCTGCCAAAAGCAAACCATCAATTTTGACTTCTGTCAACGCAAAGTACCGATGAAAACAACTCTATTGACTTTAATTGAAATAATCTACAACAAGTAATGAAGAGCGTGAAATCTCGATGTAAAAATAATTATTTACAAAATGACAAACGAGCGTCACCGTCTGACTTTCCATCCGTGAACATTTGCTTGCGACAGCATTACCTTTTATCGCTTTAACTTTACTTTGATTACATTTTACTTAGGCTGCGAATGTATTGCGTATATCGTAATTGAATTACAATTAATATACGTCAAAAAATCACTAGCGAAAATCTTTGATAAAGATCACGACCGTGATGAAGTTCGACTTTATAATGGTACTTAGTAATACTGGTTCCGCGAAACGCAATCAGAAACAAGATCTGGTCAAGTTAAGTTAAATGATATGACAATTTGTGATGTGAAACTCGATATGCCGATGTATTGCACAGCCTTAAACATTCTAAGAAGACCTACAGCATTTAAGATAAAATAAATAATGGCTTTGCGAATTGTACTTGAAATAGTATTGCTTTTTCATACTTGTTAATTATGTATATTTAGTATTATAAGCAATTTCGCGAAAAGGATTGTATATATTTTCATTACACTTAAGTATCTTATAAAAAATTGAAATAATTTAAGTATGACTAATTTGTTTCTTAGTAAAAAAATTTATTTATTTGTTAAAAATTCTTTTTAAGTATTTAACAAGTTACAAGTTATGATTTTAATAAATTAAACGGAACATTATAAACATACAAATAACATTTAAAAAATTATAAATTATTACTTAATGAACATTATTATTTTATCTTAAATTGAAAATGTAAACTGATTACTGTTTTCTAGAATTATCAGTTTTACTTACAAATAATCAACTAAATGACAGTTTATAACTATCTAGAACCTATTTGTATGGTGAGACTAACATATAGATTAAAGACTTAAAAATAATTGAGCCAAAAATTTTTATGTAAGTAATTGAAATAGAATATGTAAAATATATGAAGTATTACTGTTTCTGGTTAATGAATGTATTATGTTTAAATTTGTATGTACAATTTAAATATATGATAATAAATATGCAATGATTTCAGTTTAAAATCAAGTCAAACTTAAATCAACAAAGTATGATGTAGACCATCCTTATCCAGATACAGAAATTTACATATACATGTGTAGCAAACTTAGCGAAAATAAATACAAAAGTTGAAAAATCTTAAAGATGATATCTTATATAAAGTTATATATTATATATTATAAAGTTAAATATAATTTTTCATTAATAAAATATGTACACATTTCGGATAAAATAAACACACTTGTAAGATGCATAATGTACAACCTTATTCTGAAATAATGCAAAATTCATCATGTAAATAACGAAAAAAAATTAAAAAGAACATACTAAAAAGGACTAGTTCGATTGCAAATTCGAATTTGCAAATTAGAAAAGTAATTATTTTATAATTGAACTCTTCCAAAAACCTCCTATATGAAAATCTTTAAATGAGAACTAATAATTCGGTCTCCTAAAATCTTTCCACAGATTTTCGCGGAATTTTCGAGAAATATTCATACGCTCATATATAGTAATGTTTAGTAATATATAATCGTAAAGTAGTCAAGAGAGATTAGCGTGATTTTCAATTCGTTCGCAAGAAACAAATAACAATATAAACTTCTTATGTGTATAATACTTCTTAAAATAATAATATATATTCAAGATACACGCAAATTTATCACTTCCACTAATGTTCAGTGCTGAATTAATATTTAGCTTAATATTTAGTTTTTACTTATAAGTTTGAGGTGTTTTGTTTGAGTATATTGATTGTAACTTGAACGTGTATCTCTCAGATAATTAATTTAACCCTTTGGAGCAACTTTTAATATTCGTCAAAAATGATGTAATATTAAAGAAATTGTAACAATTTTTGCTGAATGAAAATAGGAAAAATTTTAATAAATAAAATACTCTTAAACAAATTCAAATATAGTTTGATGAAATATATTTACGTACAGAAGTACATGTAATTTGATATCTTTCAGGAAAAGTGACACTTTTCTTAATGCTTAAAATACTAAGAATGGCAATTATAATAACTTTTCGTATTTTTAAATTAAAAAACAGAAACTAGTTTTTCACGTTTTGTTATTATTAATATTAAAAACATTTAAAATATATAACTATTTTAGTAAATATAATTAGATTTTATCACACATATGACTTTTTCGACATAAATTAAAAAATTAATTTATAAAAATAAATTATCATTAACATAAAAAAAAACAAGTATCTTGTTTAATAGTCAAACAGCATTACTACATCAAATTCCTTTTATCATGTAACATGGAAACATTTTAATGTATCATTACTTTTAACAAGTCACAATACATTAAATACAGATGTAGACTTTAATAATCTCTTAAAATTTAATACAAATCCATATTTATAAAAAACTATACTTCCTTCTTAATTTTTAATTTCTTCTTATTTCTTTTATATTTATAACTTAACCAACTTTTAACTCAATTTTAATTAAAGTCAACTAATTTACAAAAAAATTAAGTTACTAAATACAATCCGAAATATTATAATTACAAAATAATATTATCTCTTATTATTGATCTTGACGACATGTATTTGTTTCAAAGGGTCAAAATATTAATAAATAGATAAACATCTCAATAAATAAATATACACATTAATCACCAATGTATTAAATCTAACTTAATATACTCACGTCAAATTATCCATTTATTCGCAACGAAATCTCAATTTTGTACACTACATTTTGCATAAAGAACTTTCATTTTGAATCTCGACTGAAAAATCGTTAAAAGTGCAAGGCATTTTGTTTCTTGCTGAAACAAACAGAGTTGGGACGAAGATTAGACTGCGCTCTTTAAACAGAGTGAGTCGCATTGTGCATGCTAATTTCTGCTCTCTCTCTCGCTGCATTAGGTGGGAAGAATCGTAATAGCTTAGGCACTGAATCGCGGGCGACCGCGTCTCGCGTCACACGATCTGTTGCTTAAGCTTGACAAGATTCGTGTTGCCATACATCGTCATGTCCAGGGGCAAGCTGGGATCATTCTTTTTGGTCTGCGTGTGCCAGGCAAGCACCTTGGTGCAGTTGTCTGCAAGTAGCTCAATCTCGTTGGGCTCAAAGGGCTCCAGACTGCGCAGAAATCCATCTTCCTCGTAACCTGCTTTAAAGGGCATCTCGGCTTTTGGTCGTGTGAGAAGAAACTGAACGCTCACTGCGAAGCCGGCCATATCTACCGGAAATTTGCGCCCAGCAATCCAACCGTCATAAAAACGATTGTCAAACTTGCCATTCTTCACTACTGGAGAACTCAGGCCAAATTTAGTGCACAGGCCGACCGGAAACATTGACACCTTTTTTGTTTTTCGTATCTACACAAAAATGAAAATTGTTATAAAATTTCTGTATTAATGAATATACAAATTTCAAACATATGCATGCAATCAAGAAATATGAAAATGTAACATACATGTTTTATATTTATTTTTAATCTTTTACCTTTCATTACTAATTAATTTATTCATTTCATTTAGATCTTGCAAGTATTATAATAATTTAACTTTAATTATTATTTCAATGAAAAAGTAACAACGAAGAGTAATGTACAACATTACCTTACTTTATCTCTTAATGGAAAAATTGGAATTTTAATATTAAACATGTATTTGCATAATTAATATTATGGAATGTTTACATTACAACTAAATTATGTTACATCATTTTATTATTGTATGTCAATATTAAAGGAAACATTTTTTGTTTGTTATATTTATTTGGTTTTATTATAAATAGAAGAGTAACATGTATATATATATTTAATGAAGCTTAATGCAGAATGTTTGGAATATGTAAGTTATTAACGGCATACATTTAATCGATATAGTCATGATTAATATATTTGTTGTCATTTTTATGTAACTGATATGAATACAGATGAAGGGAAAATGGAAATGCGAACGAGCAATAATTTAAATAACAAAAACTTAGACTTTATAATTTACCAATTAAATTATTAAAGAGATTAAAATAATTCGCCTGAGTCAGCAGTAAAAAACTATTGAACCAACATTTTTTCTTATTTGGGACAACGTTTAAATGAATGTTGAAGTTGGCACTATATAATTAACGTATTAAAAACAAAATTTCAGACTGCACTGAATAATATTGTATTCTGCTGATCCGACATACAGATTATAGGTTCATGTTGCACATTTTTTAACTTATATTTTTATATCCGTTTTGCATTATTATTTTTTCAAACAAAAAGTCAAAGAACCCACTGCTTAAACATTACATGTTTAATACTGCCTAGCCTTCAGTGTCTACATTTTCTTTAAATTAATATTATAATTAATAACAATAATTAAACAAAAATAATGTGTTATCTTATGTGAAATTAATTAACAAAAATCGATAAGACCCAGCCAATACATACCTCTTCAAAGAGTTCAATGTCATAAGTATTATCATCGTCTGCGAAATAAATAACTCCACTGGTGGCATTCGCTCTAACCCAATGTAAACCCCTATTTCTGTTGGATACTCCTCGAGGCTTAGGAGATCTCTTTTGCTTATACTTCGCCGGCATAGGAGCTAAAGTAATAAAACAATTACATTTTAATAAAAATCGAAATGACAATACTGACTAATAAATAACTCATTTGATTTGGTATTTTATTAAATGCATGCATAATATTTGAAAGTGTACACAAAATACAATCTATATTTTGATGCAATTGATAAATTAATTGTAACGGAAAATTTTTAATTTATCTCAGCTATTCATATATACTTAACAACTATTTATAAAATACTAAGAGTAAACTAATTTAATATTCATTTATTAATTTAATTTGTATTAAACTAACCAACGAGATGTTCAAATGTAAGTCCCGTCTTTTTCAGAAGCTCCGTGACTTGTTTTGTCGCAACAGAAGCGTCCTCTATGACCAACCAATGCACATTTTTGACTAGCATAAGAGTATGCGAAAGTCTCGTAAGTTCCGGGATTTGTTCAGGTCTGCGGTAAGTCGGTGTTACAATGTATAATGGCGGAATATTTGAATTGCTGGACGAATTATCGTGGACAATAGTCACAGATGGCGCAGTTGTCGTTGTTGTCGTTATCTGAAGGATTTTACTTTCCATTCGACGAGGGCCGGTTAAAATTTTGTTGTTATTGTTGATGTTCAACAATCTGACTGTAAGTTCGTGAATTAATTGTGCAGCAACATCTGGACTTATACCGTTTGATTCTTGAGTTGCTATCACAGCCGAACGAATCTAAAAAAATAAACACATCATAATTAATTACCATTTAAATTAGAAAATTATCATAGTGTAAAATTTACGATAATTACTATAATATCTATAATTAAATTAATAAGACTAATAAATGTTTTATATGACGTATTTTTAACACATCTTTGCACAAATTGGAAGCTCGACGTTGCATTTATTTTTTTCATATATTATATTGCATTCATGTTTCACCGATATCCTGACTGATAAAATCTACTACATATAAATTAAAATTAAATTAATTTCAAATCAAGACGCTGTTAGTAATGAAATATATTTATGAATGATCACATTAATAATCATTCATTATGACAAGTATTATACTACTTTTAAGATGTAAATCAAGTAGGAATATATGCATTTATAACCCAGGAAAAATATACTAGCCTTAAATGACAACATTACCTTTCATATATTAATAAGAATTTTAGTTCAAACATTAATTAAATAAGATAAATAAATTCTATAAAAGTTCTAAATTGTACTTTTTGAAATTAGAATCATAATTTATTTTTATTAGTTGTTATAAATAGAAAAACTTCATTTTAGTGGAACTTTAATAATCGATTGGATAGTTGAACCAGAAAATTGTTTTAGCCCTATCTAAATAATGTATGTAGAATATCGACTGGGTTAAATGGCCATATACTTCTAAATATAACTTATTAAAAAAAGGATCATTTCATGAAGTAATAATATTCTATTTTTGTCTAAAGAATTTAATTACTTTTAAGTTATTGGGAAATTTTAGCAATATATTATTTATCAAAATATTTGATAAATTTAAAATCACCGTGACAGTTTTTGTTTCAATTAAGTTGAATTAAATTTTACTTTCAGCAAAGAACAGTGATCCAAGGCTAAAACTCGTTCAGTTATTGAAAAAGTCGAACTTAGTACTTTGGTATAATTTGTTCTTTGAAAGAGTTGCAAAACTTTTTTTCTCTTTGAGTCTTACCATCTTCTCGGTAATTTTAGACGATTCATAGTAAGTGTTGAAGTTGGGACTGGTCGAGACATTTTCCGTGTCGTCTATGGCACCGAGTGCATTGAAGGCTGACGGCTGGTCGAATCTCACCTCAGTGGTCAAGTGATATTGGAAGAACACAACGCACAGGCTTATCAAAGCAATCACTCCCAATTTGGTGACTGGTCGCATGGCTATTAATCCAATCGAATAAATAAAAATTAGTATTAAATACATCTTCTAAATGACGTATAATCATTTGACAGAAACAAATGAATAATATAAATACAAATAAAACGTTAATTAAAAACAACTTTAACAAATACTTTAATATTTTATACAAACAAAGTAAACATATGAATAAACAATTACAATACAATTATACAACTAAAAACGACTTTAACTTTCCTTTTTTTTTACATAAGTAAAGGGTAATATTAAATTAACAAATAGGTAACCCAACAAAATTACATTAAGATACTGAATGTTCACAATTATAATAATTCTAGTTACTCGAGGGCGTGTACAACAGTGCCACAAAAAGTTGATAGAGTACAAAATTATATCATGTATTAATAAGTCCGTATATATTAAAATAAAAATCATAATATTTACAACTTTTATATATACACTGTATGACCACGACTTATCCTCAATAGCTATTTCTTAATTGATCACTTATTATTAGTCAACAAAAATTTCGAACGAATAAAATGTATCCGCTAAGTCGTGAGATAAGGCTAAGTTGTGTGTTGGCTAAGTCGTGGTCCTGTAGAGTACATTCACTTTGATTGTATTTTGTTAAGGTGATTCTTCAGTTAATATCTAAAACATCGTCTAGTACCCATGATTAAATAATGAACAAAATTAAAATATAATTTGACATAATGTTAAAAGGTAAAAGTGAGAGAATCATCTGATATACTTTATTTGTCAAATTGTAATTTTAATTTTGGAAATTTAATAAATATATTGTGCAACAAAGAGAGACGTTATTGTAAACAAATATCCAAAACGGTAATTAATGAAAAATAAAGTCAGAATTTGGACGGCATTTTTGACACGTGACACATTGAAGAATCAACTTAATTCACTTTCTCAAGTTGCAAAAAATTATAATTTTTCCCCATTTTTCCTCAGTTTAATAAAAAAAATGAGATTAATGAATTAACAAAATTTTAGTTCTGATAATGTCTAATAATACAAAATATATATAAAAAGTATGATTCAACATTGATTGAAAAATAATCTTTATCGTTAATTTTGTTCGTAAATAATTAAAACAAACATTTCACATCTACTTTATTATAATACAACAGACAATTATTCTTTATAATTCATCAATAAAAGATAATGATTGTTTATAGTAACTCAATATTCAAAGCTTAATGTCTAACATACTAATATCTTACCTGCTATGATAATTGAACTACACTAATTTAATTCCATTAATAGTAATAACACGGTTCATTTTAATATCACAATCTCTTTACAGTACATTGTACTGTTATAAAATCTATCTTTTTTATTAAAAAACTTAAATGCTCCCGTGTTAAAAAGAATGTAAATTTTCTTACGATAAAATTCATTTATAATCAATAATCGTTGAAATCCTTTCAATGATTACTTTCAACTCTACTCCTGGTTTCCTTTAAAGCTACATTGATTATTTCTTTCTCACAATACAATCCCAAATATGAAATACTTGAAACTCAATGCACAACTGAATAATACTTTTTCCAGTGCTCAAGCGGAATTGTTCCCGTTATCCTTATCAATGTAATTATTACGAATTCAAAAAACTCCTATTGTTCGCGTCCCATGATATAATTTATATAATAACCACTTTATGTAACCAGTCTTTTACCGATAAAAGAACCAACATTGTATACTTAATTGGTTCACCTAATAGCATTTAGTTGATACGACGGAGTTTACGTCAGACATGAATTTATTGATGATTTCCATTGCCATGTTTAACCCGTTCCTATCAGTGCTATGTGAATCAAAGTCTTCGCCAAGCAAGCTTCCATTTTTGATTTGAAGTCGAAACGGAGTTCCCTTGCTGACGGAACCATGAAACTGGATGGCATTATGACGATACTCCCTGTAATTCAACGATAAAACGAAAAATTGAATTTAAATCCGACTTACGCTCGCAGTAAAGACTGTTTTATATGCTTTACTTTTTCTTCTCTCATTTCTAAATAAACTAACGCAAAAAAAGGGGAAAGACGAGTAAGGAAATTGATGATGTATAGAAATACTAAGAAATATGGAATTTAAATTATTTGTTGTTTTAGCAGCTTCTTTGGACAAGTGGTGAGAATAAAAATAATTCATGGAATTACAGTACAAAAGAATTGTCTTAATTTAAATGCAATGAATACGTAATTTATTGAAATTGTTAACATGGACAAAGATAAAATTTTGTCTTCTAATAAAGTTGATGATTACATAAATGTGGAATTGCAAGATTTATTAACATTTTTGCCGAACACAAGTACTTCTCAAAAATATATTTTATTGCTTTGCATTCGAGATTTTAATTTCATCAATTAGCAAATAATTGTTCTTCGTGTAGCACAGTTATTATACAATAATGCATCATTTCAATATTTATTTTTCAATCCTACATATATACATTGATGTTAATACAATTTATTGGATTGTTGAAGCCTGTTAAATAAATTGTTAAGTATGTAAACTTGGAAATGGAAAATGGTTTATAATAATCGATGCGAAAATATTATCTTTGTCAGAAGACATCACTGACCCAGAAAAATAATAAAATTGTTTTTTAATCAATTGTGCAAATATTATTTCATCATCAAGTATTGCTTATTAATTGAACCTCATATAATTAGAGTATGAACATATAGTTCAAAAATAATTTTAAATAGTTTCAACAAATCTTTTAGATTGTCGATAAAATAATTAATAATTAAAAATTTATAAATTTTCAAATATTTACATAAAAATTATTTATACATTGTAATTATCAATAAAAAATTAACTATCAGATTTTTGATTCTTATACCTTTTTTTATTCTTATACCACATTCAATATAGACATTAAAATCAATATTTCTTTTTAAGGTGAAATGTCACTCGTTGGCCAATTCAAAATGAGGATAACCTCAAAAATAATACATATCTTTAAATATATTGTAAAATAAAAATTCATTTAAGGAAAACGCACCGTACGTACACAGTTAAACAAGTTTAGATTGTTTTAAATTACTTTTCACGTATTGCGACAATTCTCAGAAAGCTATCTTTTGGAAATAGATTTGAAACAAACATCTAAATAGTTGAAATCATTTCCAAAAGTTAGCTCTCGGAAAAAATTTGCAATATTTTTAAAGATATGTATTATTTTTGAGGTTATCCTCATTTTGAGTTGGCAACGAGTAACATTTCACCTTAAGAGATTTATATCAGGATTCTGTGAAATGTTTTTCAATATTCAATTTGAAGCACAGAGAAAAATAATGCACCAATATGTACAACATTTGTATACAAAAGTAATTTTTTTAATTTGTTTCCTGTGAACGTATGATAGAGTAATACTACAAAATATCAGTTGTTTATTGTTAAGTAAGATATCCACGTATACTACATGGATAGGTGGCTATCTGGGAAAGAAAACGGTCCTCTGTATATACCTGATACTGACTCAATTTTTGTTTTTACTTTAAAGCTTTATCAATCCAATTTATCATCATAAAATTGCTAGCATACTTTGTAATTTTTTCTACATTATTTCTCTCAGTGTAGTTTGTAAGTGACATTGGTAACTTTATGAAGCAAATGTAAAAACAGGTTTTATCACATTCTCCCATTTGTCCTTGCTTTCTTAAATAATATAATAAACTCCACATTTTCACTATCTTAACTAATAATATTAAAATACCTATATATAAAACTTTTAATGTTTATAACAAAAGATAAGATTAAAGTAAAATTACAATAGCATCCTTTCATAATAAATGCAACGTCTTTACATACCTGCCTTAAATGTGCACTCTAAAAATCCTGTTCATTGTGAATAACTCTCGAACATCAACATCATCTGAAACAATATTTAAAGACATTGATTACTGTTCCCACTTTTCATTCAACATTGTACAAACAGCCTTTTTTTATTTCTACCGAAAGTTACGCTACTGGCATTTGTTTGCAGAGAAAGAGAATTTTTGATAATGTCAGATTGCGTCGTATATTGTAAGCTCAAGTCGAGGTTAATTGCCCTGCAAAGCGGATGGAGATATTTGCTATCTAACTGATAGAGCTACCAAGTCAATTTTAGACTCGAAAAGTGCACGTCGCGCTCAAAACTAATGCGCTCGCCTGAAAACTATTGGTCCAAGTTTATCTGCAAGTCTGGTAACTGCGCCTTGAACTCTAATTATAATAGTTTTGGCTCTTAATTACTTAATTATTGATAGATATAGGAAAGTCCAATTTACTTAATCATAGATGTATAAATTAACTCATCCAATTTTGTAATATTTGGTATAATAAAATCAAATGGAAATTCGTATTTCAATTTACATTCACCAGTTTAAATAATCATGACTATAATCCACCTCAATATTACTACAAAATAAATATTTATATAAAATAAGCAAATAAATATTACAAAAATCCAGCTAGCTTTATTCAAAGCATAACCAGTATTATACATAAGTTACTTTTTATATTTCTAATATTATGTAATATACACTGGAATAACATATTTCCATATTATGTATATTATGTAATTATTATAGAAACATTTGTGATAATCAATTACAAATTCTTTATAAAGACAAACATTCAAAACTAAAATAAATCATTTGAAATAATTTTAACATTTAACTAATGTTTATTCAATATTTAATCACTGTGTACTGTAAATCTGAAAATTTGTATACAATATTTATTTTAAATGTGATATTAAATGTTCAATCAATTTTTATTTGATGAAATCTGCGATACCAGTAAAAAGTACTTTGAGACCCTCTTAAATTAACAATCAAGATTGTACGACAAAGATTATTTAATAGCGCGTTGTTAATTCCATAATTTTATTACGGAAGCTGTTACAAAGATGTTACAACTTCAACCATCATGCAATGAGAAAAAAGAATAAAAAAAATTTAAGCCAATATAGCGTGAAACTAAAGTGATTATCACCGGAACAAGTCAAGCAGTATGTGTACGACGTTTTTGTTCGTTATTGCCAAGCAACTTTTACTTGATAGTACCAAGCGGTATGTGTCAAGTGGTAAAGGCTAAGGCAGAATTGACTAAAAATCTCAAATAAGCTTGATTGTTCCAGCTGACAATGTATACTTTGGATTTAATTGAAGTAGTTTTGTTTAAATTTGTTTTCTCAGTACAACTGTTAGTTTTTTTTCAATGCAGATATTACAACATAACATAAAAAGTATTAAGCAGCAAATTTCGAAAGGTCAATTTGAATTTTAAATGAATTTAACCTTGGAACAATATTTTGCTTTTGGTCCAAACCAAACTTTCTCATTTCAAGTAACAGGATTATTTAAGATTATTAAACAATTTTTATTGTTTTATAATTGTATGCAGAAGTTACTTTTGTCATTACTATTATACTTAAAGACCACTTAATGTGCGTGTAAGAATATAACGCTATTTAATTTCATATATTATAAGCGGTTGAAATAAATTGTACAAAACAAATATTGTGATTGTGTATGTTGCTTATCATTGTAGCTTTCGTTATATGTGTGTAATTGAAGCGAAAATTCGTTAGAATGAAAGTGAGATTCAATGCGATAAGTGTTACAAAAGATATTATAATGGTGTGAATTTTATTTAATATTGAGCCTCGTGAGAGGTTTTTGTATTTTGATATTTGATACTAGTATTTTATTATTATATTATTTGACGGAGGACCATTTTGTGAATTCCATTATTTCCATTCCTGGCTATCAATATACCGAGTGACTGAATGACCAAGAAAAGGCGTTTTTCTAATTGATTTTATATTGAAGTAACAATTGTGGACAAGGGGAATTGGAGATTGGTCTTGGAAATTTCGCTTGAGACTTAGTATCGTCACAGAATCGTATTTTCAATAAGTTGTTATTTATTTATCTTTTTTGATGAAATTTTGATTGATCTTGATAAACTGATATTTGAATTTAAAAGTGAATTATTGTGTGAATGTGTGTGGAGGAATGAGGTGTGACGTAGTGCACCATATTGTATTATTATAAATGAAAAACGTTAATTTTAATATTTAATACAAGAATTATATTTTCAATTTATTTTTGTATTTTTTATTTTGTGTTAAATTTTATAATATGTCCATAAATTAAAATTAGATTGTTACATATAAAAATTTGATTATTACATGCGGATCATGTAGTAAGTGAGAGATAATTGTAAGAATGGTAATTTAAACTGTTTACACTACTCTATTCACACTTCTTATCTTTGCAATAATTATTCATATAACACTAGAACAGAGAATTAAATAAATGTTAATCAAATGGCTTTCAAGAATAACATCTTATATTTATCATGTCTGTCTCATTTGCCTTATATCTTCGTTAATTTTTCTTCGGAAAAATAAATTTCACACTTACTTTGAAATAAAGCTGCTTATGTTTATACAATACTGACACATAACCTCAATGAAAAAGAAAAAATAAACCACAATTGACTGAAATTAATGAAATTCTGCAATACTAAATGAAACTGATATGCAAAGTAGCAAGGAGTATAACTCATTCAATTGAAACCATCATTTTATCTAAACAAATATTTATGTGCAAAACACAACTGCTTATATTTAACGATGAATACTCTTGCAATTGAAATTCAATTCAATTGTTAGTTCACTATATCAAGCCAAAATACCTGGTCAACAAATAAAAGTATTAACTTAATTGGCGGTAATTCGCAAATATTTACAAAATCATACACCAAGAAAAAAAGTAATATTTAAATTTGATATTATTTGTGTTAACAGCTTTTAAAATTTGTTGCAAAAATAATAATTCTTGTTACTTTTGTCAAAAACATTTTCATCCCTAATTTTAATATAATACATCCAATTAGCAAAAAGCATGTTAACTGATACTATCATTTCTTCTTCAATGTATTATAAGATTAAGATATTGAGCTGTTTAAGTGTACATTACTTCTGTTTACTAAAAGATTTCTTTCTTTGATTTGGTTGATATCAATCTTAGTACAGTACTTGAAAGTCAATACAATTAATGATAATGTTTTATTATGTCTTTCTAATAATGTTTAAATGAAGATATAGAGTAAATATAACTTAAAGAATAATGTAAACAATTTTACATAGTAGATATTCATTGCAATAGAGACCAACAGGTCAAGTGCTCTGAACCTATGGCCCGCTACTACTACTACTACTACTATTCATTGCAATAATTGAAAAATAAACAAAAATAAAATGTTTTTTCAATTCATTTAAAATATATTAGAATTAACTTATTATAACAGAAAGTCACAAAAATAAAATATTCTTACTTACTCTGCTGTTATAAAATAAAATGTATTAAATTTCACTACGTTGAACCATAAAAATATAAAGTGATACAAGTTTATTTATAAATATAATAATATAATATTGTTTAAGTTAAAGTAATTTAAATTAAAATAATAATGTAAAAGTAAAAAGAATGCTAAAATGACATTAGCATATGTACAAATAATATTTAATTTAATAAAAATAAACCATTGTTAATATTTAAATTTAAATTAATATATTTCTTATATATATGAAATGTTGTTGACAAGAAAATTAGTGTATGCTTGAATAAAAATTCGTGTTTGTGCATATTCTTTTTATTAATTTTCCAACTCACATTTTGTTATGCAAATTCATCACCTTTGCGAATAACACTATATTTCAATATAGTGAATGTAAAACCATCCAAATTAATGAATAAATAATAAGAAATGAGTACATTTAACTTTTTCACTAACAAAATTAAATCAAGATCATTTATGAAATTAATAAAAGAATTAAAAACATTATTGAAAAAGAAGATGTATAAATAATGAATTAAATGGATATAAAAGAATTATGCAAAAAATAAAAGTAATGTGATAATGAATAGAGAGAACTATCCTTTTTATGGATAGTTATGATATAATTCTTAGTTCTCTAATTAAGTTCAATATTAAGTAATATTCTTTGATAGCTTGTTAACTACAGAATTAGATATAAATTTCTCTAAATTAATGTTTAAAACTGGAAAGTTTTTACCATTGGTCTTACTTCAAAATCACATTTTTTATTTTAAACTAACGAATTGCAGTTTAAACTACTGTTTATTTGTTGTACTAAATGTTATGTTTGTTATCAAGTTAAATAGAATTTGATGCAAGTTGTTCACTTGTAATATTAATACAATAAAAAGTTTCAATATTATGAAATTACATTCTACAAATAATGTCATAATAAATATAATTTTATATATTAAGATGTTTATTATATTTATTCAAATTTCTTTATACATTTTTTATTTACTACTAAATATCTATAAGTAACAAATAAATTTTCATATTTTCTTACATTTATTCAATACCTCCATTTACATATTTATTTTATTTTTGATTAGTAAGTTCTATTGAACATATATAGAACAATTATCATCAAATACATAAAATTTCAATGTCTAATTGACTGAAGGTGGAAACATTACAATAAAAATAAACTATGAATTTCATAACATTAAAACATTAGCAAAATTTACATATCTGTACATTTACAATGTCAAATGAAAGCAACACACGATACAAAAATATTAAAAAATAAAAATGAAAAAATAATTGTTTCCGTCATAAGTACATAGTAAATTTGGAGATAGTATCGCCAATGACCTAATATTTTATTTTATTTATATATTTATATATATGCCAAAGTGAACGAACATTAAATTGAAGTAATATGCGTATAAAATTACCGTTTTTATTTATAACATGTCGATTAAATGTGTTTAAATACATGACCCCCATTTCAAAGTTAAAAATTTATTGTTTCAAATACTATTCTTAGAAATGTTGATAA
The DNA here is from genome assembly GCA_022817305.1 of Leptoteleia sp. ZL-2020. NCBI lineage: Eukaryota > Metazoa > Arthropoda > Insecta > Hymenoptera > Scelionidae > Leptoteleia > Leptoteleia sp. ZL-2020. The sequence goes on from JABFPN010000752.1 coordinate 24,589, forward strand.
ACAATAAATAATAATAACAACAAACTATACTTCTCTTCACCAAAAATTTAAAAAATTTTCTCAACTGGCCAATTGTTCAATTAAGTTGTATTGACGATATAAATTATAATATAAAACAACGAATGAATCAACAAATTGTAACTCAAGAACACTTACATTAGTATTAGCCAAACAATATCAAGCGACCTTTCACCTGATTTGTGAACCCGGGTTTTGCAGAACCCCTTCCCACCAAAGATCAATCAAAACACAATTACCAGACCGAACCAAACACTGGTTTAGCCAGAAACTCCCATAACTGTCTAAAAATAAGCGTTCCTATTCCCTAAATTTTGCACGATCCAAATAACTCGAAATAATCACGAATCTTGCAACAACATAACCAAGTATAAAACCGGAATACAAAAAGAAATCAATCGTTTTACAATGCAAGCTCGCAGTAAACTCGGTCGACGACGATTCGACAGTTGACTGACGACACAACTCAGAGTTCAAACAACGAAAACAGACCACACGATCGGTAGTCGGGATAATCTCGTTAACTGCGCTAATTCGATTCTTCGTTTCAGCCCGAGTGAAATAATTTTGAGGTTAGGAGACGCAAGACGGCGCAGGGTTCAATCGCATACCTCGGTTCGGCGTCGTATAATCGTGACACGGCTACGAGCGATGCACGATTTCGAATGTCAGATGTGATCGGGTTATGCGACGGTCCCTGACACGTGTTACGCCGAAAGTCCGAGGTTGCAAAGTAGCAGCATCGACGGCCATCCGGTAAAACGAAGCGACACTGCGCAGGAACACTGCCAGTACGCAGAGAAAAAGAGCGAGCTTTGAACAAGGGAAGGGAACGTTTTATGCGGGGATAACGTTATCCTTGCAACAATCAACAATTCTTCAGTTTTCTCGTGTTTCCACCAACTTTTCCCACTATTTTTATTAGAAATTCGCATTCAAAATTAATCGTACACGAAGAGAAAACTATACTGTTTCAGCAATGCCAATTGATGTTGGTGCAACAGTATTATAATGTAAATATTGTTCCTAATAAACATAATGAACTTAAAAAAATGATTATTGTTAATATGACACCAAAATTTATCTCAATGTATTGTAAGAATTTGAGTATATAACCCATTTACTGATAAAAGCTAGTAATTCGTTTTAACATTTTTGTCAATTGAAATCATTAAAAATCGAATTGGAATAAATTCTAATAGCAAGAATTATTTTTGAAACATTCTGAAAATATTTTGATTTTATAAAAAAAAAAAAAATATTCCAATTAATGCCTCCCAAATATGTAGTCAGTGGTTGTCTAGAAAATTATACTTATTAAATTGTTATCAAATACTTTTCAATATTCGGCAAAGGTATTGTATAAATTCATTTCCGTGATGACGTCTTTTTCATTTTACCATCAACAAACTTATGAAAATAAGTTATAATAAGTTATTTACTATGTTTTAAGAGTATATATTCCTTAAAAGTTGTCACTGACACAACTTACTTTTATTAATTATGTCTTTGAGGTATTCAAATATGTATTTAATTGAGTTTTAAACTGCCAAGCCCAGCAGTTCAGAATCGCTTAAACTCGATTAAAGGTGGAGGGGAGGAGAGGGCAAAAGAAAACTTATTACATTTCAAATTGTTTTTGAAATGTTTTGCAATTATGATAAAATGTTGCCATTTGAAAAGACACTGTTCTATGTACCTAGAACTAACAAAAATAAACTGATACATCCGCTGAAAGTTTGACACTTTAAAAAAATCAATCAATAAGTTGATTGTACCGGAAATCGTGTCTGCTTCTGGCAACGATTAAAAAAAATGAAATACAAGTTTCATTGACATTGATATATTATTATTGAACGATTTCGGAGGAAAATTGGCGCAATATAATAAATCAGTATATTGCACGACAATTTCCTTGCTATTTTAATAAAATAATAAGCCTAAAACTTAACTAAACTGGAAGTTCGTTTCGTTAGCAACTGACGGAAAATTACGATCGATTTATAAATTGCACTTTGGGCAATATTTTGATGGCGTTTTAATTGTAAATTATACACTTGAGATCAATAAAACTGTTTATTCAATAATGTGTTCGAGATTCGTAATTAAAGGGAATAATTAAAATTTATCTGGCATTAAAGGAAGTGGCATAACAAAAAGCATGCGAAGGATTAATCTGAATACACTTGAGTCTTATTTCATACAACATTCCAGGACCAAAAGTTCTTGTTTCGCGTTACGACGGAAGTTTCTTAAGTAGCGTGTAAATTTGTTACATCAAGCGAGAAGGTCTTATTGTTTGAAACAAAGTTGCGTGAAATGAAATTCATGTGTATGAATATGTTTTACTGTCATAGTTAACTTTCGGCGAAATAAAAAAAATATATAAATATAGACATAAAATGAGAAACAATAAAAGAAAGGGCTCGAAAGCCACTATCTAAATTTAAAGGAAATTTTTTCTCGATTAACTACGTGTTGGTTAAAAAAAGGCAGCGTACCTTTAGATAGGTTATTCTAGTCAAATTAAATAAAGCAGTTTTCTTGTATTTAAAGCACTTTCAATTGTACTGAGAAAAATTTATAAGTAGTAGATGCTACTATATTTTATAATAACCCAGAGATATGTGTGCATTTATAGTATTTCTTATAATGATATAGTATATTAAATAAATATTAAAAACAATGTAACCAAGGAATAGAACTTGCAAATACATAAAATTATAAGGAACACTATAAATACACACATATCCCCGAGTTATTATAAAATGTAATAGCAACTAATCAAAATTAATGTGCTAATCCGGTTAGATAAATTTAACACACGGCTTTTTTAATCATTTTTCCGTAACTCTATATTAAATATTATCTGAAATAATGAATATTTCTCTCAGCATTATTTTGACCGACCAGTATTAAAAATTTATGAAGTTATAACGTGCATTTCCGGTCTCAATATCCAAATGAAGCTGGTGGTATTTACAATTAAAACGTCATATACATAATTACTGAATTTAAACAGAACCGAAATCACGAACGTTCATTAAATGTTTAAAATATGTTTATCTGTCTAAATATGAAAGTCTTTTAATTGTTTATTAAATGTTTTAATATTTATTAACAAGTATCAGATTTTTACACTACTTTTTATTCGATTAATTAATAAGCAATTTCCACAAAAATACAAATTATGTATTAAATGAAAATGGTCTTTTGATAAAACGAAATCAACTTCAATTTCTTTATCATCAAATGTTTGAAAAATTAAAGAATTGTGCAATTTGAATAACAATTTACTTATTACACAATGCGTATATTTTTTTTTATACTTTTTAACATTCTTATGTATATTTTACAACTCTTTTTTTAAACATATAAGATTATTAACTGCCACATCGTTATCTTTATTTCAGATTACAAGTGTTAATTGTTTGCTGTTTAAATAATACTTATGACATATTAATTTCATAAAATCAACATTACATTTCACCTCAAATAATATAAACAAAATAAATCAAATACAATTCTATACATTAATAAATTATCCCCAGTAACACGTAATACAATATACAATATTAAGATATCATCAATATATATTTTTTCTAAATGTTATACCATATCTGTGTCATTAAGGTATTAAATAATTGAGTGCATTTACTATATTAAGAAAAACTAAACGAAAAAATTTAGTTACAGTTCCAAGTCATTAAACAATGTTTAATCTGTGATTATGATGTAAATTTTAATTTAGAAAATAAAATATACATCAATTATTTAATGAAACTTATTTAAACCAAATTAATTAAAAAATAATTAATTAAATAAAAAAATAATGATACACACTTTGGACGTGTTTGATTATTTGTTTATCTGTGTAATCTTTGCGAATGATAATACTTTATTTAATACTTAAGATAACAATTTATTTACTTTACATAAATTCAGCAAAAATAGAAAAACCGAGATCTTTCTTGCAATACATACTCTTGTTGCGCGGAACATTTTTGATTGGAATGTAAATTGTTTGCGGAACTGTCAGGTGTTGTTTGTCGTTACCCTCGTAGAATGGTAAGAAATAAACGTAATTATGCTATTTACATCTTTCTTTCAAGTCGATGGCAGACGTTTGAGTATATTTATTTGAGAAAGCCTGAGTGCAAGTGATTATCATTTAATAGGACGAATTTATTTCTTTAATCTACCTACGAGTGTTCAAACTGCATTCTGTAAATATTTTTATTATTTTTAAACACTTTAAAAAACAAATATATATTAGTGATAAAATTGTTTATGTCCTGATGGCATTCCACATACTTAAAGAATTATAAAAATGAGAATAAAGTGAATGTCCGTTTAAATAAATTTAGTGAAATGACAATTCACCAAATGATAGGTTAGGAATAGTTTGTTAATATTTCTTTGGGATATTCAAAATATTTTCGAATGTACCAAGAGTATACTTACTTGTTAAGAATTTCGTGAAAGATGCTCTTCAAAGTTACGAATTAATGTTCTGGATTAATTAATGCACAAATTAGCTATCGAAAATTTGTGCATTAAACATTGTTTCGCACACATGTATACATAGCTATTTTATACCAGAATCTTTACTACACTCAAAATTTCTAGAGCTCTTTAAATTGATGAAAGTTGTTCCAATTTGTTCTACCCAGCTTTTCTTCTTTGTATACTTGTGGAATTCTTCGTTAGAATACAATGATTGCTTGACTCTTTTGTATTTAAATTGACACTTTTAACTAGACAGCTTTTTTTCTATCTAAATTTGTTGAAAATTATGCTCAACCATATTTTGCCATCAAAACCTGTTCATAAAGTTGACATAATTTAATAAATTAGAAAAATGTAACTATTAAAGTGAATGCAATAAAAATATTATTAAATTGTTTAATCAACTTTTTATTTTTAACTTTTTAAAAATATATACACGTTATGTCGACGTGGAATCCACGATGGAATTCTATCAGAATATTTTTATATTTAAATAAATTCAATTTAACTAACGTTTCCCCTTTTGAATTCACGTTCAACTATTTTGAACGTAAATTATTAATATTTAGTTTTATATGGATTGAGGTACTCGATCAAAAAAGCTATAAAACTTTCAAAGTATATCACCGAGAACTTTACTTTGTTAATTAATACTGAATTACGTAATAAAGTGTATATTTCTTTGAAGTCAAGTTCAACTTCTCTCGTTTACCTTCGTTCTTCCTCGACCCTTATCACGCACAGTTACGAACCTGTTACTTTTTTACTTATGATAATCATTGCAACGATGCAACCGGTCGGACCAGAAATTGTCCATTGTGTTCACTCCATTGAGTTCTCCAAGCGCTGTAAAAATACTATATATGAACTATTACCTTATGATAATCTGCCATCTGATGTTAAATAAGACAATCTACGTCATGCAGTTCTATTTTCAATCGATTTGAATTTAATATCCAAACAAATTATACCAAAATTATTTTTCAATTTTAATTTTAATTAATTTTAGTTTTCCTAATTGAACTTCACATTTTAGGCATTGTAATTTTACCTTAATCGTATGTTACGTCCTTAGTTAGATGTATTCCCTAGTTTGTATATCATAATACGTTAATTAGAAGTAACACTGATGCACACACTTGTGTCCTTCAAAGCATATTACTTTGTAAGAAATCCACCTTTGCTTGACTGTTCGTCAATAATTGTAGCCGTATTTTGAATTGCTTTTCCATCCTCTTCTTTATGTTCCTTCTTTTGCCTGCATATACGTTAACCCAAATAAATTGATACAGTACAATCTAATAAGTTCTATTCCTTAGTCACATCATTTTCTAATATTTACTTTAAAAAAAATTCTTCACATTATAATGAATACTATAAATGTACACATATTGTTATAAGATACAGTAGCAACTACTAATAAATTTCTCTCTATGTAATATCTAGGAACAGCATTAGCATTGAAGGCACATAAATTCTACATCATTTGCAATCAGGGATTGCTTTAGAGTTATTCATAAATATGTTTCCTAAAGTTATAACATTCAAAATGAATATCTTACCTTCATACATTTGCTAATGAAACGTATAAATTAGACGAGTAATACATCACGAAGAGGTTCTATTTATTTAATGATAGTATTTACTGTAAACGGGACAAAATTTAATTAAATTTGTTAAATATAATAAAAACGTGCTTAAAAAATATATGCATTAAAAGTAAAGTTTTTTAATCATTTTCACCAGTATTTTGTAGTTACTTTTACCATACAAAAATTAACCCAGATCGATATGGATTAATTTTACCCGATAAGCAGTTTGTATTATTAATTTAAAAGCAAATCTCATAGCAAATCGTTATCACAATATACATTAATGATATTATAATGCGAGGCACATATGTCGCGATGATGTGATATCGCAACAGCATTAATACTGGTAAAACAATGATTTATTCATGATACACGCAAATCAATCGTCAAATAGTGAAACATTGATTTAAGATTAAAATAGCCCATTCCAAAATGGAGACCTAACCTTACCTGTAACATCAAATAGCTTGAAAAATTGATGCCCGCCGATCGATAACATCTAAGTTTCGATTTTGATTTTCATTGCAAATTTATAATTTACATTTCTCGTGTAAATGCAATCTAATTAATATTTCAAAGTTCAATTTCAAACATAAAGTACTATCTTCTTTAATAATAGATGTGAAAATGAGAAAAATTTATTAGTGCACTGAGAAAAAAGGAAATATCATAAATTACTTTGTTTTATATCGATTTATAAGGTTATTTTTGGAAAGTAAGCATTTTTGTTACAAAAAATAGAAGATTTAGAACACTTTTAATAGCTTATAATTAAAAAATACTAGAAATTGCTTTTACAATTATCATTTTTACTATTTTTAATGGTAAAATTTGTAACTTTTCAGTCATATCCCTAAATTGATATAAAATATTTTAAATTTTAATATGATTTTGTTCTCAATTGCCGTTATATTTTCAAATGTATAAAAAACATTTTAATAGAATATTAAAATAAATCGTTATCAAGGAATAGACAGCATCTCCAAGTTATTATAAAATATATTAACAATTTTTAATAAATTTCTCAGCATATTATATATAACAAGTAATTTGAAATATAAAAATTATTTAAATAAAGACTGCAATTTGTGAACAAAGAAGGCTACCGTATTGTTACTAAAAAAAGAAATTTTAAATTAGTTCAGAAAGTTGGGAACACCCCGTATATATAACGCGCGAAATATGTGGCATAAGGAGATTGTGTGCAGGCATACGTGTGTGAATGAAACGTAGGCCAGGGATTGCGGGTAAAGGGACGCAGGTATACGTTGCAGTTGCATGTGCAATGAGATTTTTCGAATGGTACCAGCAGCGGCAGCAATGCGCTGGATAATTTATGTTGTTTTTGAATGGTTTTATTGGTGCTTAGGATGCAAGATACGCGATTCTCTGCTTGCTACAGGATTTTCCCAGACACTCTGTACACTGTGAACGCGCAGCACTTTAATTAAACAAATTATGACAATAAAAATCATTATTATAATTATGATTATTAATTATTCTATTAATTATCTACTAATTATTCTATTTATTGAAGCTGAAAATTGTTAATTTTGATATTTTCTCAAGTGTAGATATGTGAAATATAAAATATTCCAATTGTTATCTTAAATTACAATTTGCATTATTTTACGAGCGAACAGGAAATACTTCCTAAACAAACAAGTTATTAAAATAAAAACAAAGATGGTTAACTCGGTTTGTTATTTATAATACTGATCTCAACAATAATAATAACAAAAATAATGGAACAAAGAAAAGAAGATTATGAAACGTTAATATAAAAAGGAATAAAAAAAAATTGTTTGCTCGCACGAGCAATGTTTTAATATTCTTGTTTGGGTTAGAATAGCCCTATCTGGCATAAACCGTGAAAATTAACGCCGGCATTATCGTTGACGAGACCATTTAAAAGTAAAACTTTTATGCCGTTAACAGCTAGCGTTTCGTTTAATTATGCCGCATTTCCTGCGTAAACTTAATGACTTCATGAAAACAAATTATCATTAACTATAATTTTGCGTCTTGATACCGCGTTAAACTCGTTTAGCATTTAAAATGACTTTCCACGTTTGAAGTTCGATATCAATAATCAGTCACTGAATATTTATGTGTTCAAATCCAGGAGATTCGCTGAAACATAATTATTATGAAAAAATATCAGGTTGTTTGAAAACATTGTTTGAAAATTGAGATTAAAAATTATGAAAGTGAGATTTCATCGCTTTTGCTTGTAATATAATTATTTCTACTTAAATTAAAATAAAACTTTTTAAAATAATTTATAAAATTAGTTTTTATCATTTTCTTACCCTTTCATAAATAAATACATTCATAATTTATTTTCTTTTTATTTATATTTATTCTTTTTCAAATGACTTGCATACAGAGGCAGTATTTTGCATTAATTTCAACCTTAATAATTTGCAAATATAATATTACTTTTTATGGTAGAATAAAATTAAATTTTAGAAAAACATTTTAAAATATTTGTTGTCTCATTTGTTCCATTTGTCCTATTGCCCATTTGCACAATCATAAAAAAATATCTCAAATTAAATTATTGTACATTACACACGTTTGATCTTGATAAATCGTCCCAACAACATATATTCAGGTTATATGTGTAAAGAAAAAATTATGTGAAAGCAAAAATAAATAAAGAAATGTCACAGAAAAATATTTAAAGAAATATAAAGTAAGTTACATTGTAAAGCAAAAAAAAATACTAAACCACTACTAAACTGTAAATACAAAATAGTTTAGTTAAGTAAACTAACTAATTTGCTAATAAAATTCAGATAATTAAAAGTGTACAATTAAAATACACTAAAAAAATAAACGGAAAGAATACTAGAGATTTGATTTTAGAATGTCTTTAATTTGAAACTTTTTTCCAGCTACACTTGTCACAAAAACTTTACATGATTTATTAAAATGAACAGCTCTAAAGAGTGAAAGTAAACGTAACAAATATCTTGCGCATAATTTATTGCTAAAACGTTACACAAAAGTTTGACAAAATTTTCCGTCCGCATATTCCACGCATCGCAAAACGAATGGCGCAGCAAATTTTGGCCCTTCAATTCGCATTGGAACGTGAAAATATGAACGCAGGTTTGTATTGCACTTCAGTCACTTTCTGATTGCACTTTTAAAGTAAAAAACAAAGTAGAACGCGGAGTGCTTTTTTTTATTGCGACATAATTCAAATTCTGCCGCATAACTTCAGGTTCCAGTATGCTGACAACTTTAATGAATAATCGATAAATTGGATGTTTGCCAACACAAATCGATTACTCGCGAGATTCACATAAGTCTCTCGAATGCATTGCATCATTTGAATAAGTGAACAGTGTCAGCTTACGCGTTCATCTGACGAATTTGTCAATGTGACCGAATTGTTTTCTCATAACACGGTATTTTAAACAGTATTCGAATTATCATAAAACATAATTTCACTCAATAATAATAAACAATTAAAATTATTAATACATAATAGTAATCAATTTAATTAATATAAAATATCAACACGAGGTTTTCGATCTTGAATCCTTGAAGATAGAAAATTTAGACTTTGCTTCCCAATTCTTATGATCTATCATAACACATGACAAAATATTGAAGGTCAATTGATGTCAATGTTTTTATGTAAGCGTTATGGCTAAGTAAACAAAGTCTCAATTGCCTAACTTCTGGGACTTATGGTCAAAACTTTGTGATAATTAATGTTTAGGTTTACCTATAAGAATTCTTTATAATCTGTGATAATAATGTGTATTCGGAAAAGTTTCTTTTCACTTACAAAACAATGTTGATCATACGCTGTTGATTCTACATAATGAACTAGTGTCAGGATTATGTTGTGAATACAGTAAACCCTACTCTGTCGATAAAACAGTCATAATTTCGGCAAAACAAAAGAAGGTGCACTGTTAGGCCAACGCAATATATGTTAACCTTACACATTTGTCTCATTACGGAATCAATGTTATTTTGTTGTAAAATAAACAGCTTTTTTCCGTGTCCACGGTATCGTGTGAATTTTACTAGTAATTAAATAACGAACAATGGAAATTCATCATAATTCGTTTTATACGCTAAACAAAATCTCCATTATATTAGGACTTTGTTTCAAGTCAACGATTTGTGAGAAAAAATAGAAATAACGAACTGCAAACATCGTTACTCCAGATTTTTAAGCTTTCTGTTCCTTTTTTTTTTTTCATTTTTATTCCAATTTTTTTTTTACCAAATAAACTTCGCAGGAACAAACAACTTTCAATAATTAAAATCAACTAACGTTACGCCAATAACACTTTGCTTTACTTTTGTTCGTTTATTTTGACTTTTTGTTTTATTTTAATTAGCAGAATACTTTTCGATTTGTTACAGTTGTACGTCCCTTTTTGACCAGGATTGAATCAATTATTTCTTTATGAGTTATCCGTAACACGTTTGGTCGATGCGTCACGTTTCATCGTGCGCGTCAAGTTCGACGACGTGTAATTTACTGAAACTTTTTCAATTTACACGTAGCTCCGCCATAAAACACAAACCGACCAATTTTCCATATTGACGCTCGCGCATGAAGTTTCAAGATTTACGACGCCTGCGGTAAACCGTTTATTGAAGAACAAATCCGTGGCAAATTGATATAAATATATTCAGAGTGCGGCACATGTTCCGCTGCAAGGTATTTCGTCGAAATTTTGTGGTCAAAGTCACCTCAAATATTAATTGAATTTATATCCGTTTTCAAGTTACGTTCAAAAAGCAGCGGAGTGAAATAAATCAATAGCGGCAGTTTAATCATTAATTATTAATAAGTGTAAGAATAATTATTATGTATTTATAAAAAATAATAAGTTAAATTATTTTCTGCTCGCTCTTATGAAATGAGCAATTGAACTCTTACTCTAATAATTTATTTAAAAAATACATCATATATATATATATCTTACGCTAAGCAACATTTACACAAGTTCCATTACAACTTTTTTCCCTAAAATATGCATGGAAGCTAGAAAAATATTTATTGTTTTTGTGAATATCTATATCAACTATAGTCTATCTATATATAAATGTAATATGTATTTTAATTACATAACAATTGTAAAATAAATATTTTGAAATCTAAACATTTGGGTATACATAAAAGCAATATTTGGAAATGTTGTCCAAGTTTTCAGTAGTAGGTCACATGCTTTTTCATTGTTTTTTCTTGCAATAAATAGTTCATTTTTCGTTATCAAGTTAATACTTCCTTTGAAAAAAACTGCTTGTTTTGTATTACGATCGACTGTTCATTGTCTCGATTTAAAACAAATGCAAAAAATACGTCAGGAACAATGGAATATTTGTTACTTTTGACCTTCCATTATGACCTTTGCGGAAGTTTCACAATTCAAGAGGTGCGACATTTCAAAGGTTCCAGTGTATCAGTGAAAACTATTGCGTTTCAAGATATGCAATGTATTTCTCTAATTAATTTCTTGAATTGGGATAGTTTTCACTGATAATTTGAAATAAACGACAAGATGCTTGCCGCAGAAAGCAATAAAACTCTTTTATAAATTCTAAATTATTGGTACCTGGTGCAAAAAGGGAATAGTATTTTTTTACATTAATATTGCAGGATTAATATTTGAAGCATATAATATTGCTTTGAAATTATTTATTTTATATTTTATTTTTATTTCTTACACATTTTAGGGTCGTTTTTTCAGTTCAATGAAAAAGACGATTTTAAAAGTATTACAAAGCACATAAAAACTTTCACGATCCAGATATAAAATAAACAGTAGTACTTTGTTGAACTAATATTTAACTGAATGTGTTACAACATAACAAACAATTGTGGATAACACACGGTGAAAGGAAACAACGAAGACAAATAAAAAGACTTATTTGTACACGTAGATAAAAGTTTTGTCCAAATTTATCTTCAGCTCTTAATAAATTATTGAATTTAACGATAATGATCTTACAACAAATAACGCATATAAACCTGCAGATATGGGTACTAACCATATAAAATGAACAACCGGATAAGATTAGACGCACTCATCTGCATTTCATTTTACTATACACAATTTTTAATATGGAAAAACAATTTTAGTCGATACAGTTAAATTTTATCAAGCATTAAAACAATTAAATAGTGTATGTACAATTGCTAAACAATTTCAGTACTTGCACTAAAAATATTTCATTATTATTGTTCATTAATAACATGTGGATTTTATCTACATATATTATTATTTGTAATAGCATTATAAATTGCTATTTTTCATGCGACTGTACACTGAGAAAAATTATATAATAAAACTTACTATATTATTTAATAACCCACGCACAGGTGTGTATTTATGATGAAATTTAGTATAAATATAGTGACAACTATTATATATGTAATGTAATTTCTTATATTATTTGATTAATTCTATCATATGTGCACACCTGTCCGCCAGTTACTTTATATTTTTTTACTTATATTTACTATTATATAATGTAAGATAAATAATATATTTCTATATAATTTTTCTCAGTGTATACCTTCGTCGTATAAACTATTATATTTGCTATGATTTAGTGTGAATTTCACTTCTGTAGATGGTCATTTTATACACTGATCGAGTTTGTTGTAAAGTTGTTGTTCAATGTTTAATTCTGAGAAAAACTTTTAATTAATTATCATACCTAACTGAAAACGAACAAATGAAATAAGTAAAATTTTTAAATACTTATTAGTTTACGGAAGATATATTACTCAAATATATATTTATACCTATAGCTATTTTAGTATAATTAAGTCTGACAATGGACCCAATATTGCTGCCTCATAATAAAGTCTAACGTTAAAAATTATATTAAACAGTACTTAAAAGTAAATTGCCCTACGAATCCTAAAATACCGCAGCATTAATAATAATCTGGTTCCAATTTGATATCCGACTCAAACCTTTTAGCCTCTTCTTGCATGCTTTCCTTGATCTTCAAGATAGCTGCCGATTCCGTTGAAATCTGAAAACGAACCAACACCATTCCAATTACACCAATTTTTATAAATAATAAAAAATAAAAGTCGTCAACGATATAAAACCGTTAACTCGAACAAAAAAACACTTTCAATACACTGAGAATGAAAATTTCGGTGTTCACATCAATTGTTCGCGAAATTTCACCGAATTTTCCGGATATTATTTTATAATCAATACTTTTAAATTGATTATAAAAAAAAATATATATAATAACATTAATAAAGAAAATATATACATACAATTATATATACATATTCATTATAATTTGCCGAATGAAACTAGGTATTTCGTTAAGTCAGCTGTTTTTCATTAAAGGTGTAGTTGGTGATGGTGTGCTAGCGAGGTTCGGTTTGACAAAATTATCTACACTGTAATTAAAATAATTCTATCGAATTCAGGAATGAAATTGGTACAAAAAGGAAGCGTTGAACATTGCTCGGGTGCTCTGACTCATAACACATGGACTGGAAAAAGTGCGAAACAAATGCCCGAAATCCAATCTCTCGCCTAACCCCGCGCACGCACACTTCACCAAAATTGCAAAGCAAATAATAATTCTCGACGCGAGTGTTTCATTTGAAATTACGTTCGCTATAACAAAAAAGTAGATTGTGAGATATTTAAATATGCGATCCATGTGCTATAGTTCAGCGCATACGTTTGCAACGATCAAATAAAGAAACACAGATGCTTCGCATAATCAGATTACATTTATTGTCACGGTCTCCCTCGATAATCCTATACATATGTCGTACTTACAAATCTTACGTCTCAAAAGTATAAAAAGGAATTAATAAACAGCAGTGGCGTGAGCATACAAAACGTCATTAGTCGTTGTATTCGAAGGGACAAGTTGAGGATACAGTACATCCATCAAATCAGTTAATTTAAAATGATCAAATATAGTATGCTTACAATTATTATTATTTTCTTAATCATTCAATTTACTAATTAATTCTAAATTTAATCTATTAACTTACAATAAATGAAAACTTAAGTACAAGTATACACTGAGAAAAATAATATAGTAATCCTGGACTCTGTGTTCCTGTATAAAATAATGCTCGACAATGTGAGAAGAAGTACTACAGTTCTGATAATTGGTACTTGAAAAAGTGATACCGTTTACCAGACTGTCTGGCAAAGTTCTTAACATTGGAGCATAGAGTCTCAGAATGCCAGAAAGTATAGTAACTCATA
>JABFPN010000753.1:0-38943 GCA_022817305.1 Leptoteleia sp. ZL-2020
TTTAGTTGTCCTATCAGTGATAGTACTTTTTAAAATCACTGCCTTATGCATTCAGATTACAAACATCTGATGAGAAAAATAGGTTACAATAATCGTATATATTCTGAGTATATTTCTCTCAGTGTATGAATTAATATATTGACCTGAAGATTTGCAAAAAAAATTACAAAATTTATACACAAATATTTAGTCTAAGAAAATGAAGAATAATTAAATCACACATAATTCAATCTTATCAAAATGGTTATTATTTGTATATAATAATTTGTTGTTTTCAACAATATAAAAAAAACATAAAAAATAAATATAATTGTACGCTGAGAAAAATTGTGTTATAATTCGCGTATAGGTGTGCACTTCTGATAAAATTTATTAACCAGTATAATAAATTATAATATAAATATAGTAATTTCAACTATATTTATTAATAAATTCTATTGCGAGTATTCAGATACTCGCGTGTTATTAACAATGCAGTAAATTTTATTATATAATTGTTCTCAGTGTACTGAGACAAATAATTATACTTATGAGTAAATTAAATTGGGTCAGTAAAAAATGAAAAACTAATTATGTGGTTGAAACTATTATTAGTTTTCGTGATTAAAAAAGGGGGATAGCGTAAGAAGATCCACGTGTATGTCTTATCAATAAACTTGTTATCATTAAGAGCAGGCACGTGGACCGTTTTTGTTTTCTTATATTAATGTTCTTGACATTATTATTTTTTTTCCTCTTAACGTATTAACCGATACATCAACTAACGTTTACATTGTTGTTAGAAAACTTGTTTTAAGATATAAAATGTTTATATGTTTTACGACATCTGTTATGATCTTGAAATATTTTCTGTGTATACTGAAATTAAATTAAACTTTTAAACTGAACACGTAAATACTTAAATAAGCAATGTTCACTTTGTTTGGTTGTATTAAATTAACGACCGTATTATTTTATAACATACCAAATAAATCAATTTAATCTTTGATTAATGTTTTGACTTTTATTTTGGTCATTATCAAAATCCATAACAATGGAAATAATACATTAAAATCATATTATCTGAACGTACATAAAAAATTTCAATGCTTAAGTTTTGAGTTGAATTACATTCAGTTAAATTAAAACTACCCTGAAATAATCGAATTAATTAATTTAACAATTTTTATTTTTTTTATTTCCTACATTTCTTCATTTTTTATATTTTTATTTAAGACTAACCCCCTCTTCTTCCCCTCACCCGCCGGTAAGGAATTTTAAATAAACTAAGGATACTAACGACACTGGAACCAGGGGAAAAAACTTCAAGTGCATCCTCAAGATTTGCATTAAATATTATGCAATATCGCATTCAGTATTATTATTGCATTAAGTATTACAGTCCCTCTAATACAGTACTGACAGTCAATTTTGGAACGTGACCCTTGTTTCAATTCTCCTCCATCGTTTCTAACGTCAAATTGGGATTCCTTATTTTCAACAGTCTTTGCAAAGTAATTATATATTTAGCAAGGATAAATTCTAAAATTCACCTGTATCATAAAAAGAAAAAAATACATTTAAAGAAAAAAGATTAATTTTTTATCCAGCAAATAACCCAAAAAATATTTAAATATAGAGAAACAGCCATTTCTCACCCTTAGTTTACTATATATATATAATTACATTTCATTTTTTCTTTGTATGTATTAACGTCAATGTTTCTTTTTCGTTTCTACTTCAAGTTTATTCAAATACTCCCGGACATTGCCATCACAGCGCCATCTCGACATCTTCCTTTTCCCCTCTTTCTGTCTTTCTCTATCCTAGTCTATATGCTTGAATATCAGTTGCTGGATGCATATTAACCTAGAAGTATCATTCAAAGATTAAATTAAGTATTCCATTTATGCTTTTTGTAAATACAGCTATATTATAATTAATTTTTGAAGAACCATTTAATTAACAGTTGTGAATGGCCAAATTTTGGAGACCTTCGACAAATCAACAAAAGAAAAAAAATAGCAGACACTGATGATAGGAGAGACTGGAGTGAAAAGTGAAATTAGCGAAATCGCCATAATAAAATTATTGTTGTAACATTATTAGACGAGTGAATAAGAAACTGCGTAATTTGTTGCAATGAAATAGACCAATTGTTTATCATCAGTTTGATATAGGGCGAAAAAATTGTATCTGTCAATCGATAAGGTGTCAAATCTGACTCCTGCGCGTACATCCGAGTTTACGCTCTGTGTATTATTTCAACTATAATTTGCAGACGCCACTATGTCTACGTCGATGATGTCAACCACAAAGCTTCAAGAAGATATGAACAGTATACCCCTTGCAGACGATGACCCTCAAGGTAATTATATAAAGTCAATAACTGATGTGACCCACTTTGTTTGACAATAATTTATGTTGTTCAATTAATAATAAATTTCATAATAATATATAGTAAAATCATTTTTTATCATAACAATAAACTGTACCATATCCAATTAAATTGAATTAAATTGTTAATATATTTTAATAATTGTCATTTTATCTTACAAATCAAGTCATTGTGAATTAATTTAAATTTATTTACATTTTGCTTTGTGTATATCTAAACATCAATATCATATTGTTTTTAAATACACCCTATTATTTACATTCATGAATAATATCTCTTTAAGAATATATTGAGATATTAATTTTGGAGCAGAAATGAGTGAACTTCAAAATCTTATTAAATCTAATTCAATTTAATGTATAGGTAAACAAATTTAAGTATTTTGAGAAAAATGTCGAACGATTATACTATATTACATATAATAGAAATATGTGAGATAATTAAATATATTTTTTAGTAATTATACCTGATGAAGAAGTTAACGAGAATAATACTCATGGCTCTGGCAGTTTAGCTCATGGACATAGTATGGATTCCATACCATCCTCATTTACAAATGGAAGCTGTAGCCCTAATAGTAAGTTAAAAGTCCTGTTAATATGTTGTGATAATCCATTTGACGTTCATTACATATTATCAGAGAAGACGTCCATACATATGAAGGAATTTATTTAACATTACATATTTATAATCTGTAAAATTCTTAAATTTATCAATAATTATATTTATATAGAACTATTAATTTAATTAATTAACAAATAAACTGAAAAACATCAAAATTTGTATACTAAAAGTATAACATTTTTAAAGGTTTAGATCCTGATATAAGCCCAGATGAACAAGAAGAAAAGGCAAGATTAATAGCACAAGTGCTAGAACTGCAAAATACTCTTGATGGTAAATATAAACTTTTTTTCTGTAACTTAAGAGATATTTTAAAACAAAATTTTTATTCATAATTTATTTTAAATGATTATTTTTTAGATTTGTCTCAAAGAGTAGACAGCGTTAAGGAAGAAAACTTAAAATTGATTAGCGAAAATCAAGTTTTGGGTCAATACATTGAAAATTTGATGTCTGCTTCAAGTGTCTTTCAATCAACGAGTCCCAAATCTAAAAAGAAGTAAAATGTTAAAAGAAGAAATATTAATTGAATTGGTACAATTTAATCAGTGGTGATTCATAAAATTGAAACTAATAAAAAAAGTTTTGTACATTTATAAAGTCATTGTCCGCTGCAGTCTCAAAAATACCAAAGAATTATTATTTATTTAATATTTTTATTTGCATTTTAAATTTTTATATTATAATATTTCTGAATTGATCAACTTATTATTATATAAATAATCATATATTTATATTTGGTATACTTATACCTAATTATTAATATTTATTTACAATTTGATTCGGTTTTTATCTCATTTGCCGATCTCAGATAGATGTCGTAAATGGCATGTAGTACATCTACTTTAGATTTTTGTACGTTAATTAAATATACAATCTAAAAATCGCAGTCATTTCATGAAGATTGTTGTAAACTTAACTTGTAAATTATACGGCAAAAAGTTAATGGTTGTAGAAATAAATATGTATACAAGGCTGGATACACATTTAACAAAGCATTCAAATGCATTGGACGTTCATTTTTTAATGAAACATGATCATGTAATATTTACATTTATTATATTTATATTTAAATAATATATATTTATATAGAAACATACTTGTTTTTCAGTAACGAGAAGAAACTTATACAAGTGATTTCATTACTTGAACTATTAATTATTATTATCGAAGTGTTGTAATAAAACTAATTTAAAATAAAAATATGTTACAACAATGCATTATATACAAGGTAGAATGTTAATTAATTATGCAAAGATGATAAAAATGAACAAGCTTAATTAATTTTCTTGAAAAATTTTACATAACAACAGATTAATTTATATTTATGGAATTTATTGCATTATAATTATATTACTTAAAAATATCAGTTGTATATGATACACTTTACCAACAAATTTGATTCAAAGAAATTCATAAATTTCGTAAGGTATTTAATTTTTAGATTGGTTATGAAAATACAAATAGATATCTGCAAAGAGTAACGCTTGCGGGTATTTTTAGAGCAATAGAACCACTCCTCCACGGCATTTACTAAGTGTCAGCATGTGATGCATTTGTCTGTTAAGTATTTAAAAGTCTGACAAAATGTGCTTACTGTCCCTAAATGATTTTTCATTTGATGATTTAATTCAAAATAATTTTGTATGTTGAACTTCGCCAGGTGTGCTTGAATGCTTCGAATGAATAGTTAGCGAATGATACTAGATAAATAATTTATTCTAGAATGATAAGAATTTAATAATCGAATCGTACCGTCGCATCTGTTTATTATTGTACGAAAAGTTTGGAACAGGAAAGTTACTTAATAACAGAAAGCTTCGCAGATGACTTGCCAACATTTATGATTAATTTTCGTAAGTTTATTCATTACAAATTTAGTCCTCCATGTCAATAATTTCAGCCATAATTTTCATACAGCTTTTTCTGCTGTTTCGAAGTCTGTGAAGCTTAAAGTGATCTTCCTTTCCGAAATCAAGTGACACGCTGAAAAAAGTGCGGTTAATTTTACTGACAACTTTGGCGTCCAAGTAAAGTAAAGCTATTAAATCTGGTAATAGGCTGCATTTGAATCGGATTAAAACAGAAACAACTAAAACTTTGATAGAAACTGCCTAAATCTGCGGTTGCAACTGCTTGACAAGAATAGGATTATTCGTGGCTGATTAATTACAGTAATTCTAATCTAATCTTTTTCTCCGTGCTCTTGCGACGTACGTTAATATTTATTGAGAAGCTAGTATTTATTTTTCTATCGCATATTATATACAGTCGTTGTAAACGAATTTCATTAATAATGTTGTGACGTTTGTTTCATCTGAAAAACTATGCAAAGTAATTTTACGAAATACAAACTTTTGTTAGTTAACTGATCGATTGGATATTGTATACGCCAATTCGTGAAAGTCAACTTAGTGAATCGAGATCAAAAGAGAAATGCTGTACGACGTGTATATATTAAAATAGTTATGTGTTACAAATGATTATTTATAACAAATTTCAAAACATGAACTTATTAAAAGATTTAAGTATTATAAGAAGTGAATTTTCTGAAAATTAAATGTGCGTTATAAAATTAAATACGGTTCTTATTTTTTTTAATTTATTAATGCTGAATTAATTGATTAATGCTAAACATCGAGTGAAATAGCTTTTTTTAAAGCTTTGTTACATTTTTATCGCTTCAATCTGTTTTATTATTTGCGGAAAACCTTCATTTTAATTTCAGAAACTTCACTTTTCGCTAACATCCAATATATTCAAGCTGACGGGAATTCCTTCGATAGCTTACAAGTAAATTTAATGTAATTTACATGAAAAATTAAGCTCATGGGCACAAGCAAAATGCACAATCTTTATATGTTCTGTTAATTATGTAACACAGGGTTATAATAAACACTTTATTCTATTGGTAAAACGTCGATATTATTTAAATTTTTATTTATTCATGATTGTTATTTAATTTACATGGCTTCTATGATGTTTAATTGTTATGCCTTTTTGATTTCCTGGATAACTGGCGAAAACTGTATAGCTTTTTGTCCCCAGATGGTTGTAGGGCCCAATTTTGGTCGACCGTTTTTCTTTATACCTATCCACCAGTTTAATTCTGCATATTTTCGCGATCTGAATGCATCAAATGACCCGATACTCCATTGCTCCCATTCAGTATTATCTTTTTCTGCATTTCGCTATAAATATCATTTTGTTTAATGTACTTTCACATTTTCAATAATTCTGAGAAAAAGTTCTAGAAAGATAACTATATGTATTTCTTTCTTTCGAAATATTATAAGGATATAATGTATATACACTTATGTTATACGTTGATACAACATAATTTTTATTTATAATAGATTGCACTATTAAATTTAGTATCATTTTGAACTGGTCCTTCTGGAGTTGTGCTTCAAATGTTTAGAAAAATCTAATAACTTCTTACAGGAATCCTTATTTAATTAATGACGTAATGGTAATTTTTTATTCTAATCTCATTGTAAGAAGTATAATTAAGATTATATTTATTTAACTATACACAAATATGGAGCATAGTTTCCGCCTTATAATTCCCCCAACGAATAGGTAGATGTGACTTTATTACGAACAAGTATCATTTATCCAAGTTCAAGGACATTTTGTTCGAAGTGTGATGGAGCATTTAATTTAGCCTTGTGTTTTAATAACGAAAACTTTGCTTACATTAAGCGTGATAAAATCGGTTGTTTAAATTAATTCTGTGAAGCACTATTTGGTTACTTACTTCCCCGTACAGTCGACCTTTCGCACTAAATGCTATACAAAAACCAGTCTGTGTGTTTCGTATTCTAACAATTCCAAATTGTTCTGCTGGACATATTACGAAAACGTCTGTAAATCATATAATTTTAATTTAATTGTTTCGGGTGTAATTAATATTACTTTAACATCAGTTACCTTCATTTTTTATTAGAAAAAACATCGTTCGAAATACTAAATAAAATCTTGTGATATACCTGGATATTTTGATTGGCGAAGTACCCCTCGAACGTTTCCGCATTCATCGACACTTAGTTGATAACCAACTCGACAATGTAATTTTATTTTTGAATTGTGATATACTGGATTCAGAGCTGGTGGTCGCGGATCCCATATAATGCACTGAGTAAATCTATTATTATCTTCGACGTATTTTCGATTTTTTCTGTCAAAATTGTGCTGCTTTATTAATAGCGATATTACGCAAATTTATTAAAAGAGAAAACATGTATTTTTTGCAGATAACAATAGCTTCAAATATTAATAGAAAATACGAATATATATGTTACAATCTGATCTATTCATATATAAAATTATGAATCTCAGAAAGATGCAATGTGATTTAATTGTACAATGTATGTGAAATTAGACGTACGTATACCTGCACAAAATACATGTTTTTCTGTATATTTGTTAAATATAAATATACATTATTTTTTGGATACTTTACTCATTAATCCATTACTTTTATCGAGATCTTGTTAGTTAGACAATTAGTTAATAAACTGAAAAGGAAAATATACTAAGACTGGCGCAACTAAAGCAAGCTAAGATCAAATATGAACAACATTAAATTCACTAATTTTAGTCTAATAATATAAATTTTAATATTTCTCATTTTAATATATTCGAAATCTAATTACTCTAATTCGAATATTATATTACTACTATTAACAATTTTTATTAATATTACACGAAAAGAAAGATACTTATAATTTTCTTATTGATTTTAGTACCATTATATTATTTGAATTAGCCATCAATTAACATGTTATCCGAGAGTATAAAAATTAAGCACTAATTATCTCTAAAAACTAGAGTTAATAAAACTAGGTTTACGTGATCTAATGATGTAATAAGAATATTCATTGACATGAGAAGTTGGGTTAATTAACTAATTGAGCTGGGACAAGCTTCTTTACCTTCAATCATTATTGTTAAAGTATTCAGATCAAAACAATTAATAACGCGTTACATTTCTAAAACCA
This sequence comes from Leptoteleia sp. ZL-2020, assembly GCA_022817305.1. Classification (NCBI taxonomy): domain Eukaryota; kingdom Metazoa; phylum Arthropoda; class Insecta; order Hymenoptera; family Scelionidae; genus Leptoteleia; species Leptoteleia sp. ZL-2020. The sequence goes on from JABFPN010000753.1 coordinate 8,005, forward strand.
TAAAAGCATTTAAGATATGAAAATCTGGTGTATAATTTAATTTTTTATATTATATATAAGTTTATATTTATATAGAATATAATTTAATTTTCATTTTATTTTTGTATTAAGAATAAAAATTGTTTACCGTTGATCACCAATGGTGAAGCATGGTGGATACTGTTTTATATATTTATTCTTTCGATTTTGATCGTCATCCTTATAATCACTACTGAAAGATAAATCGGAATCATAACTATCATCACTGCAACTATCATCAATATCACTGCTCTCTTCCACGCAATTTGGTGGAGTCTGTGTTTCGTGAATCCATCGCATACTCATTTTTACAGTTACTTGTTAACTTAAATTATTATTAAGAAAAATAATAAAAGAAACAGCGTAATGGAAAATAATTGAATCAATTGACTGCAATGTAGGATATCATCGAGTGCATTTATAAGGCACAAATAAACCTGAAATCAAATTTCTTTTATAATAAATTAAAATTCAACTATTCAAAAAGTTCATTTATTTATTTATGTTTTTATTTATATTTCGAACTTATTTTTTTAATTATTTTACTAATCTTAATAACCCTACAGCTTTTATTATTATGACCCAATAAGTGATTATGCTACAAGCATTATCTCATATGCTTCACATAAGTCTGTTTCAAATAGAATTTTTAATGCTCATACGTTGTTACACAATTTTCAACAAGTATAATACTTAGGTAATGCGTGTTCTCTGTATATACAACTTTTAATTTTTATTTCCTTATTTGATATAATGTTACTGAGTAAAATTATAATAAAGAAATAGACAATGTAAAAATAACAACATCAAAATAACTTACAAAAAAAAGTAATATCCTTGCCAGATGATTGTATGCCTGTAACGGCGAAACACAATACTAGCAGTTATAAGGTTGTTTGAAATTGAATTATTAGCATTTAATGATTTTATTGATGACTTTCCTGGATTTAATGTTTTCATTCGTAAATCCTGATTCAGTTTTTTTTTACAGCAGTACTATACCAGTGTTCTTTATTAATAATCGTTCAGTAATTAAACTCTAAAATGATGATAAAAGAAAACGAAAATGCTGTATCGACATTTATTAACTTAACTGACAAAACTGCAAACATCGCAGTTCAAATAATTTCATTTAAAACATTTATTCGTATTTTGTATATATATGCATACAAATGATAAATGAAAATTAATCTGCATGTATGCAAAATTTTCTATTGTTTGTAAAGAAAAAGAAATAAAAATAATAAATTTTAGTACCATACCACTCGAGATAAAGTGTATTATGAAGAAACGAACAAGTGTGTTATTTGCATATCAATTTTTGAAGAACTTCAAGTCATCATAATTTCTCAGTCTTTCTCTTAAAATTTAAAATAAAATAATTAAAAATAATAAACAAACATATTTTTGTAAAATCAAATAAAATAATCCAGATAAAGTATACAAAAAATTACTATTAAAAGATAATGATAATTGCGGTAATTAAACAAATTATATTTAAAATATAATTGAAAATTGTTATGAAAACATTATTAAAATGAGCAGATTACAAATTTTTAACGTCTTTCTTGACCTATTTAAACTTACCTGTTCTTCTGTTCCTCATTTCAATATCAAACGATAAACATCGACAAGCGTCAGCGGCAACTGCTCGCGGCAAACTGAATTAAAAACGGCCCGCGATTAAACCGTGAACACCTACACACTTGTAGGAATAGTAACATAGAACCACCGACCGCAACTGCGACTCATGTTCACGAAACGGATTTTCTGATGAAAAATAAAACATTTAAACTTTTTCCAGCTAGATTTATGGTCGTAACACGAGACGAATTAAGATAGAAAATTCTTAAATTTTCATGCTAAAAGACCTACATATAAATACATATTTTACAATTTCATTGATCTCTAGTATCATTTGAACTTGAAATTCGTATTTGATACTTAAGCAATTAAACTAATCAGCAAAAGTGACTACCAAAAGAAGACATATTGATCACAAGTGTGGGACCTGTTCAAATCAATTGGCTTTTACTCTGTCAACTTGGCATCGCGGTCACGTAATTGTGTAACGCGGTAATTATTGACGCGGAAGACAGGCGCGGCGGTGCGGAACGGACAGTACAATGGTAGACTGTACCGTTGGCACGGTAATCGTAACGTGCGAAAAAGCCATGCGGAACAATACGCAAGAAGAAAGGTGGATCACAGAGAGAAAACCGCGCGGACGTTTCACTGTGATAAACATTTATTTTGTTCTCTTCTCATGAATATAAAATTATACATTGTAATAACATGAAACACGTATCATACAATATTTCACACGTTGCTTAATGTTAAAAATCAAAGGAAAATTGAGGAAGGGGAAATAACGGGTCAAGGGCCATCAACCAATCATTGGTCCGCCGGATTTTGAATATTACATTAATTAGATTTATATGCTCCTATAAATTGAAAACGGTTTACGAATCGCGCGACTTGTTGTCGCTTTAAGAGGACATCTCCTTTGCAAAAGTCAGTATCCAATTTTGTCGACAGAACCGAATTGGATTAAATTTGAAAGCAAAAGAATATGGAATTTTGCCGACAAAATATAAACACTGATTATCAAAATCGAGAATGGCGTCCCCTTAAGCGCTGATTGTTAGTTTAAATATCTTAACAACGAAGCTTTTTCTATCCATGTTCTACCGGGACGTAAACCAAATTAACTGTCATCTCATAAATATCACAAACTATAATACAAAATGTACATGACCATTTCCCGGTCGCGTGTTACTTTATTATTTGGCCTTAACAGCTACGCTAATTACATAAATACACGTTATTTACACGCACTACAATTCACTTTAGTCGATTTCTTTCTTTTTCTCTCTTTCTTTTTTCATCTGCTTGTCTTTTATATATATATATATATATTATCTCTTGTTTATGGTTTTTGTCTGTGTGTTAGTGAGTGTTGTTTGGTGGTAGTGGGTTACTAATTTGTCGGATGTTTACCTTTTATGACAAGATATCGCTCTAAAGACAACTATGACTTATAAAATATAGCCGCAATTTGCTATATTCAAGTTAGTCTGCTTATCGTTCCAATAGCCACGACTTTTCTACACACAGCTGAATTTCACACCTGAAAATGCAATGCAATTACCACGTAAGTATTAAACAGTAATGACGTATAATCGGTCGCGATGCCGAGGTGGTGTCTCCAAAAACGAATAGTTTTGGATTTTTTTAATTTGTTTTTGTGAGGTAAAGCAGGGATATTAGAAGACAAATCGAAAACTTCAAAATTTTATAAGATAAAATTTTATGACAAAAACTGAAAAGAAAAGATCTGTCAGAATGAATAAGGTGCATTGTTTTTTAAAATATATTCTTCTGTCTAATATGTTGAAATTCAAAAATTTTTGATTTTGGAAATATATTTTGTTAATAAATAAAATAATATATTTATTAATGGATAATAATTTTTCAGTAAATAATGCGAATTTTCTTTAAAGAACATTATTTTGTTCCAGAGAAAACATTTTTTCCATCTTATCTTAAATATGTCCATTTTAGAATTTTTAAATTTACTGGCACAAAGAATAGAATCCCCAAAAACTAATATTTCTTATATGAATTTTTAAAGTTTCTTTCATAGAAAACTATAAATTTTTCCTACGAAGAAATCTTTACAATTTTCTTTCAAGAGTATTTAAATTTGAGACGAAGAAATTTGACTTCCTTAGTGGATAATGCAGGACAGTGGGGTGTCTGAGACATCGCGCCGCATTGCCTTACAATTCACTTACTTTTCGATAGTTACCTACGCGACTATTTAACGGATATAACTAATTAGTGTTAAGTATGTGTGTACCATCGTCACTGGAGTAGCAGTTATGGCAGTGAAGCTTGTGGTTTCGTACGCGCACATCCGTGCCCATCAGACCGTCCCCGAGTCGAACATGACACACGCAGCATTTAAAGCATTCCATATGGTAGAACAAACGCAAACTCTCAATTATCATAGCAGCTCCGCGACCTAAAATCAAATTTATCATAAATTCATTTTTCTAGTCTGTCGATTGACTGTATTTGATTAACAGTGAAATTGCAGTTATGGATACAATGGAAGTATCAAATGAATACTAAATTATTTTTTATCGAGTACTAAATGAACGTACAAATTTATATCGGTTTTCAATTATAGGATATAACTAGCACGTGAAATAAATAAGTGACTTACCGAGTTCATCCCCACAATGAGAGCATTTCTTTTTTCCACTAACACTCAGCATTTTCTCTTGGCTCTCAACGTTTGATGATTGGTGTGATTTTTGCTGTTGCATTGGATAATGTTGAGTTGCATGATTAATTTGATGTTCATGATTAACATTTTGATCAAATCTATAAGAAAAATATTATTAGCTGTGCAATAAAAATTTATCTAATAAATTTCACAGAGTCTGCTTTCACGTATTTCGTCTGCTTTATAAAACAATTTGAATAAAGGTATTTTCCATAGATTGATAAAATATAGTAGCTATAGTATTAAAGAAAGCATTAATCAATTTCGATTTTAAATCCATACCTTCTTCTAGGCGGAAGTGGTTTTTCTTGCACTCTATTTTGTACTCTTTGTGTGAGTGTTTGAATAATAGAGTCCGGTAGGGGTTTATTGTCAGATCGCGTTGAGGAAGCTACGTAAGGTACAGATGTTCCCGTCACGTGTTGTTGAGGCTTTCTTATCGGAGACCTTTGATTCACCTCATTAATTCTTCTTTGCTCCGCTTCCTGAAATAAAAACAATTTTTTTTCTTCCTTTTTTCATTACACACAAAAAATAAAATCGAATTCTGAAACTTTGTTTAAATTTAAATTACTAATTGTTTCTTCATTTAAGCTTAATGTAAATTAATTTTATGACAAGTTTTTTAACTGTAAAACATAACAACAAATAATAAATAAATTAAATTCATTAAATATAATATACCACAATACCATGAATTTAATTTCGTCTAAACACCATATTTAACTTTAATGATATACTGTTAAATTTCAAGTCGGGTCATGATGGTTAGAGCGCACCTTCTTGGATTGAAGTCGATCGTGGGCTCAATTCCCGCCTCGGGTCAAAGTCATGTTTTTTTAGTTGGAATCGTCAAAAATATAAATGTTTCGATTATAATTTTCAAAGTGAAATTTGAATTGTTCGCTTTGAATGTCATTTGGAATACAGGAAGTGTTTAAGGACAATTATTTATAAAAATTTTTTTATAAATAAAGTTTTGGAATTTAACAGTACATCGTTAAAAATTAAAATGACATTTTGACGATTTTAAATTCATGATATTGATAGTTCTTTATAATGCCGGAACTAGATTTATCTTCATAATTACCTGAATTAACCAATGCTGATAATTATAATCATGAGCTCCTCGTGGGATATCGCTTTTTCTTCGCTGAACCCACTGATCTCCTTGCACAATCCGAGGTCGAGGAGCTGCGCTAAGAGCTTGTAAAGTTTGTCGACTCATTTGTTGTCCTGCGTGGTTTGACAATGTAGTAACTGAGGAGCTGTGTCTCAAAGAAGAATCAACCTGCTGTGGTATTGAGTCCGCTGACGGAATCCGACTGTTTCTGTTCAAACAAATCTCAATATCAGTCAATATCGATCCAATTTGTAGCGACAGACGTATTTTTAAAGGCTTCAAGTTATATAACACGTGTTCGACACGCCGATAACAAATTAATCGGAAGTACACACGTAACGAGTTTGTTTGAGGATAAAAACGGAGCAAGAGATTATTATTAGAAATACTTATATATTTTCGAAAATATATAAATAAAAAGGATAATTTCTATAAAATGCAATAATTTATCCAATAATTTATGCAATAAACATATTTTATTAGGATATAAACCAAGCTAATTAAATTTTAGATGTAAAATAAATGTATTTATTTCTAATATGATCATGATTATGATTGCGATTGTGATTATCATTATCATTGTTATTGTAAGTCTATTTATTATTATATATAAAATGTTATGGGTAAATTATCTTGAACATAAAATATTTTATACTTTAATATAAATAAAAAGGAAATATGTAAAAAGAGAAATCTTTTTGTTTTTTTCCGCCTAAGTAACCGTTTCTATTTCCAAAGTAAAACAATTTGTTTACGTGTTTAATTAAATCAAATTAATCATTTAATATCTTAATAATTAAACAATAATTTACCGAATAGTAGCATCTCTCTGACGTTTTTCAATTAGGCGTAAAGGCTTGGCAGGGGGAATGGGTGGAGGAGGAGGTCTTCTTCTCTGTCCTTCTTGAAGCTGCAGATTTGGCATCGAGGATCGATAACTTAATGGCGTTTGCAATTTATATTGTTGTATACTTCTACTTGAGCCATTGGCAACATCTTGCAGTGATTTCCATTGTTCTTGCAATCTTTCAGCCATCTGTTGCTGCTTTTGTTCCCTGTACGCGAGATTAGTACGCTGTCGTTTTAACTCCTCTTGTTCTAGCTGAAGAAGTTCTCTTTCTACTCTCAAAACCTCCTACAAAAATTCATAATAATATTAATCAAACATCAATAAATATTGTGTGAATAATTTTAAGCAATCATTTTCATTTAATCAATAATTTACCCCTGAAGGAAATTCATCTTCTTGACTCTTGATTCCATTATTTGTAATAGTGTTATTCTGAAAGCAACGAAATAGATATTTGTTAATGGTATTTATTTACAAATGGCGTGTAAATTTTTATTTGAAACTTAGTGTAATATTTACTTCTTGTTCGTGGATGTTGTTATCAGAATTTCTGAGTGGTAACTCGTCCTGATTTTGAATCCTAAGCTCGTGCTTCTGCGATCTTAGCTCTTCTTCTTGCCTTCCCTCTTTCTTATTTGCTTCATCATCGATTTTCTGTTGTTTCGCCATTTCTTCTTGTTGCAAGCGCTTCATCTCTTCTTGCTTTCGTATATTCTCTTCGTTCTTCCTCAATGTTTCTCCCTGACGTCGTACTTCTTCTTCTTCTTCTTCTTCTTCTTCTTCTTCTTCTTCTTCTTGTGCTCTTTCGCGTTCCAATTGCATGCTTTCTTCCTCAAGTACGCGAAGCTTGTGCTCCAGTTTTTCACTGATATCGCTTTAATACATTTTAATATGAATATTTAATTAATTTTTTATTATTAAATGAAATTGTTTACTATTGTGTTGTTTATTATTAATAAGGATTAAATGAAAAATTGTATTTGAAACTATAAGAACTTTAAAATTGATAAATACAATGTCTGATATTTAGCATTGTTTTTGTTAGTAATATTAAAAATTAAATATTTTACCATTTACAACTAAATAAAATTTGAATAGCAATATTTTTAAAAAATTAAATATTCAGTAGTTTATAATCCTTTAAGATAATTTGTATGTATACAGGAGGTTTATTTTTAAAACGAACGTAGTAAAAAATTACCTGTTAAGTTCCCGATTGTTTCCATAACGCCATTGTTCTTCTTTTTCAAGCACGTCTATAATTTCTCGCTCCTTTTTTTGAATTTCATCTTCCTCGGAAGAAGTGATGCTGGCTCCAAACGGTTCACTGCTCTGGCGGCTGTGTTGTGACATATCCGGACTGACAGGTTGTTTGGTCCAATCCTCCACGTGTCCAAGTTCAACGCCTGAATCACGTTCATGACTCGAATCTTGATCATAATTACTGTCGGTATCATAAGACCGACGATGCAGCTGCTCAATTCTACGTTCCTCAGCCAAAAGAGCTGCCATGTCCGGTGGCTTGCTCAATATTAATTCACGTTCCAAATCATCATCGTTAATCTGAAATTTTAATTTTAAAATTATATAAATACTATTATATTAAATGATACAATATATATATCGATATCGATATCGTTAACAAAAATAATGAAATCTTTAACGTACTTAGAGATTTATTATTTATATAAAAACCCTTAACAATTACTGGGTACACGGTGAAAAATATGTCAATAAATATTGTCTGTTTTTAACTTTGATTCAGATACAAGTTTTTCATCATTGTTTAAAATTAATATTTTTGCTTTTAAAAACAATAATATTCAATAAAAGTCTGACATATAATTGAAACAATGTTTCAACAAACAGTAATATTTTCTGTTATATTTGTTTCAGTATAATTTTTAAACTATTTCTGACTTTGTTATTATATTAGATGAATTTACTTTTAATATCTTCTTTATTTTATTGTATACTGTATCTCAGTGTGAGCTCTTTCCAATATACATATATGAATAATTAAATACAAGATGAAATTTACTTACCCCTTCAATGCCGAGGAAATCAGACCGTCTGCTACGCAATTCTTTTTTAATTCTTCTTGTAGAATTCAAGCGTTTCAAGGGTTCAATAGGATGATTTTCATCGTCACTAAGATCAATCGGTGGAGGTGGCGGTTTCTCCTTTGGTGGCTCCACGCTTGTCGGAGGTCCCAAAGGAAATGTTAAACCAGTAACTATTTCTTCATCACTGCTCAAACTCAGTGGTAGAATCTGTTTAAAAACAAAATATATAATTAATTATTCTTCCATGATGTTCGTATATAAATATTTCAAATATACTTTATTAAATGAAATTACTTTAATTGGAATATTTATATTTCAATTGTTTTTCACAATATCGTTTCAATATATTATTTTCCGTGAAAATTACTTTGCGTGTTGTAACAATCGTATTTAACTGGTATGTTTGGGTATAAGACCGCAAAGTGTTACATCGAAAAGATAAGTGTAAGACTAAAAAATTGAATGCATGGATAACCCGAAATCAGTTCCAACGCTCTTAATTACTTTTTTATTTCACAACATACATCTGACATAAGTAATTACTTTTGTTTTTTTCTGGTCACACGAATGTAACGCTTTTAATCTTTTGAATCATTCATCGCAGCAAATGTAATCTAACGGAAAACGGTTAATGAAGGAAATTAAAATTCAATTCTCAAGAGCAAAGCTCCTACATAATTACTTAGAAAGTACAGAGGAAATGAAAAATATCGAAGTTGAATTTTAAAAGTGTTATATAAAAAAAAAACAAAATATATTAACATCGCATTGAGAACAGTTATACTTGTCCTCTCACATAGAAAAAAAGTGTATCGTAATCAAAAGACCAATGCATATTAAAATTTGATAAAGGGAATTTGTTTTAAACTTTTCATATGATTATATTTGTAAAAACTGGTTTATGTATATGAGAATTAATTGTAAACTATAAGATTTTAATAAATCACTGCGTAAAATTTAGTAACGTATTACTTAATCTTTGTGTTGCCTTTTCTTAAAGTCGTAAATAAATTATATTAGTTTACTTTTACTTGGAATTAATTGGAATTAATAAATCTAATATTTCACTTAAAATAGGACATTTAATAATAATAATTATAAAAGTTATAGAAAAGAAAATATTTTATACATTTAAAAGAATAACTCCAATTTTATCAAACTCATTTTAATTGAAAATGAAGTAAATTGTTTTCAAGAGTTCAAAAATAAATAAATATACAACTAAATTGTTAAAGAAAAAATGTCTACTCACATGTGTGGAAACGGGCGAAAGTGGACTCAAAAAGTCCACAAGTGTTTCCGTATGCATGGCCGAAGTTAAATCTAAACTGGATGGCCGCTCGAAAGAATCCTCCAGCGTGATAAACGGAATGGTACTCTTTTCCGGTTGTTTTGGTTGTGCTTCCTCCTCGGCGTTGTTGGGCGGCGTGGACTCCGCTTCCTTCTTAAGCTGCGGTGCCGCAGCCTGCACCGCGGACTCCTCACAAGCGACTGCTCCGTTTATTTGCTTCGTCCCTTCCACTGGCATGATTTCTTCGCAGATCGGTTCCTAATGCGAATAATATTACGTACATTACTATTCGACGAAGTTTACGCACAGCGATTTTCGCAACGCCACATTCTATTCAAATCCCGTCGAGCAGTGTTTCGCAAACCAAAACCGAACGATGAATACAAAATCAACAACGGTCTATCTCTGTTTCACATATTCATCCGAAATATTACTATTTTTAATCGGAGTAATTTTTGTATTTATTTATTTAATTTTGTACTTATTCATTCTGTTATTTATTGTATAAAAATTGATTATAATTTTAGGATATTTTCAATTAATAAATTTATACTTCATTTCGGTTTTTAATTTTTGGAAAGTTTATCGACAGTTTATGCATTTGTCGGATTCGTTTAATTATATTAGGATTTATTTTTTTACATTGTGCAAGTAACACGTATAGGAAATATGATGATCTAATATTCGCTTGAGTTACGCTGCAGCGGGATTTATTTGCAAAGCAAATCCATAACGGTTTAGGAAAGCAGGACTTGATAATCTTTTTATATTTATACAGTTTTCTTCGAAACTGTATAAATTGCTCGTTAAAAGTTTTGTATAATTTATTACGGTATCCTTGCAGCGTAAATATTTTACGATTAAAAGATATCATGATTTGAGATGATGAAAATGAGTTACGACTGATATAAAACGTACCATTATGTGAGCCATAAAAATTATGCGCGCGATGTTTTGTATGGCAAGTTTGACTTTTACCAAGTGATACTTATTCCGCGCAACGCGATTGGTTCCTGCGAGATTTAAATCAAATCACTTTTTCATTTTGTGGTTTGCAATTTTACGAGTTTTACTTAATTTTGATAGTTTAGACGCGCTCGATGTGTTTCAGACTGAACTGTTTGATGCTGGTACCGAATAAAAGAACGATTCAATGACGAGCTGCAGCGATATTTGCTTTACAAGTGCTATTGCAAACTTATTTATCACGATCAGGGCCAATGTTAGAGTTTACGGCACCCCGAAACTTTTTTTTACAAAACCTTCTATAAAGTTAAAATCGTCGAAACATTGTTTAATCAATTAATACTTTATTTATAAAATATTAAATATCTTATTTAATATCTTACTTTTTAGCGAGGAAAATAACTTATCTTTCGTTTCTTTTCTATAGGAAAAATAAAAGTACTTAAATTTTCATAGAAATTTCAACATGTTCGAAATAAATAAATATATCAATAAATAATTTAATTGCCAAATAAGAAACATTTCGATATCTTGGTTTAAGATTATCTTTAGTATACGATACTAAAATATTCATCGTTTTCATTTTGTTGTTTTGAAGATAGGTTGAAACATCAAAACATTTTTAAAATACATCTAAGCCAATGCGACAATTACATTAACAAAGTGTTTTATTTATTTGACATAAATTTCTCTTTGAATAAGAAAAGATCTCAAGTTTTTTTTAACGTACAATGAAGCTTTCAACATGATTACAATTTAGACTTTTTATTTGTGAATTAATTTATGTAAATAATATAACATTGATGACAATATATTATTTAAAACTGAATAAAAAGAAAGTAATTCTGAAATAAAATGTTAATTCGGGTACATACAAAAACCCGATATGATGTTTTGTTTCGACGGCCCTGATCGTCATAAAGATAACGCTTTTTCAATTGAACAGTGAAAATAACAAGGTAACTGATGCAAACGTAATGGAAATTCGTTGCTATGTACAATACAAGACATTCTCAAATTATTTACAAGTAATAATTTTTGTTTAGAATCATTTTCTTGTTAAAACAAATGGTATAAACAAGAACATATATTAAATTATTTCTATAACTACGCGTTTTTAAAGCAGCTCACTTAAAAAATGATTTTAAAATGGCTCATTTCAAACACACACCATTAACTAATTTTTCTATTTTGTTTCATTAAGAAAAATTTTTAGATTTGTTGTTGTTATGATATATGATTTGAACTGATATTGTTTTTATGATATGATATATGATTAGAACATTAAATATAGATACGAATATACGCCATATATGAATTTAATTGACAAACATTTCAATGACAATCATGAATAACTGAAATTGTATAGCAATTAAACGCATAAATATAATGATCTAATATAAGCTTAGAGTACAGAAAAGCTCTAATGATAAAAAAAAATGTTGACCAATTACACACGAGGGATTATCTACGTAAGCAGGTCAACAAGCAATTGTAGAACAACGTAATACTGGAAAACAATGATCTGCACTACTGGCTTCACTTGTCAAAGATTGAAAGCTTCTGACAGATCGAGGAATTTGGGGTACGAAATACAGACAAGTGAAAAACCCTCTTACCTCGTTTGAGAAGAGCCAAAGCTAAGATTATTACGTCCAATTTGAAAGACAGCGGGCACTGGATTTCGAAATTCTTATTTACTACTTTTAAGGCAACAAATAGGATCTACCTCTATTTGTAAAAATTGCAACAAGAATCTGGCATAATTTTCTGAGGCCTCCTCAAAACTAAATGAAGAGACAATTATTTGAAGGATAAATTACAGCGATAAATATCCATTGAAAATGTAAACTATATATTAGTTTCAAAGTAAATTTTAAATAATTACTTAACAACATGTTTATAAAATAAGTATGATTTTAAACAAAAAACAAAGGTAATATCAAATTACATGAACACTGAGAAAAAGTTACATTAAAAATTATTATATTGTATCAAACTGGGGACAAGGTCAATGTTCTTGTCATATTTAACATATGGTTAACAAGTTTATATGATCTAGTATGATAAAAATGATTGTTTATGTCACAATCTATTTCATTATATATAATAAACATGTAAACAAGCTTTATCCCCACTTTAATGTAGAACAATAATTTGTAACGTAATTTTTTCTCGGTGTAATATTTTTAAATATACATATTAAAGCTTTCATCTTTAAGTTTCGTAAATAAATGTTGTTAAAATTATTTGTTTATCTCTGTTTACCGTCCAACAGATATTGATCGACATCATGGGAGTGTTTGAAAAGGTTAAAGTTTTTAAAGCATTAAGACTGTCCAACGAACTTTATACTTCATCAAATTACAATTGATTTCGTACCATTGCTTACTTAATCTAAGTTGAGCCTTAAACGCTCGACTGTATTTCCGAAACTTCCTTTTAGATTTAATTCTTATTTTCAGAGAAAACTTATGGTTTATGTAACTAGCAGACAGCCATTTTCGGTATAACCTTTACATTTATGTGGTTATAAGAACCACTCGGTAGTTTTAAATTTTAGTTAGCATAACCAATTTTAATCCAGCCGTCACTGCATAGTTTTAATAACCATTCATTTTTTCTGAATGTACCAATGAGCTACTCAACGTCAATTAATCCCTGATTACTCAACTGTGCTCCGAGATCCAACATTTGCCTCGAGCCTCATCGCAGGATTTAACTTTATACAGAAATAAATATGGCCGTTTATCGCTACGACTGTATCACATTATTAAATAGGCTTCTCCCTCTTCCTATCTGCTGTAATGTATAAAGTAATTACCAGTAGAGACTAGCCATCAACAGCGTGGTTTATGCCGAACTGATTGGTAATTTATGTGAACGTTAGCGTCATTCCGCTTTCTAATGAACACAATTTTCTAGCTGCGCGTAGTAGTTTTACGAAATTTAGCTCTGTGTTTGTCTCATTATTTACATTTTAACTAAGTAACTGTGATGCTTCTTTGTTCTCTCATTCGCGTAAAACAGGTAGTGCCGTATACCTGATCGATTATTTAAACAGTTAAACGCGTATTTTTAATCTTCATTAATTTTATTTCAGTTTAATATTAATTAAATAATAATAATAATTCAATAAGTAAATAGTTATTTATAATACAATGCTGTCACTTATTTAAAACTCAATGTAGGACGAGACAAAATGATTTATATTTTCGTTGGAAGTCTGGCCTACAAGAATATCACCATCGTAATTACAAGTGTACAACCATCAGTTTGATATCTCTGAGCTTGTATGTAAGCGATAAAATTTGACAACATTGTTTTAATCATAATACTAAGACTTCGATTATATACAAAGTAAAATATTGACAAGGCTTTTGTTGAAGTAAGTGATCAGTTCTGATGTCGTTGTCGTGATATCGAATGGATTTATAACTCGAGTATTTCAAAATTGACTGATTTTGTTTTTCTTTCTTTTTCGGTTTCTTTGATTGCCTGTTGTTTGATTGATAAAAAACGCGGAAAGTGACATCAGTCGTACGTGACAATATATATTGAAACGTGAAGCTTGCTGTGTCATCATCTACCAGCTAGCACGGAAAGAGGTAACCGAATTCGAGGATATTTTAGTATAAGCCGTTGTTGTGTTGCTCGTCGGTTCTAACCTCGTCTCCGTTATGATTAACTAGGTGCAGCGGAATTTTGCTTTGAGGACCCGACGATTCACCCGCCACCATTTCACTACTATCAGCCGCCTCCGAAACCTGCGTCCCAGTGCGATGATTATCCTCCACCACTGGTTGACTCGTCCCATTGGATGTGGAATTAAAAGGAATTCTAGGTGGTCTTTCTGGTGATTTTGGAGATGACGGAGTCACAGGTACAGGAATCTCCGAAGGATAGTTTGCACGAGGAGACAACGGCGAACTATTAGGACTCTTGATAGTTCTAGGTTTAGGAGACAACGGAGTCTTGGGTGATAATGATAATGTAGGTGACGTCGGCGAGTTTAGAGATTTGCGGGGTAAAGGTGTTGGAATTTTTGATGGAGAACGTGGGCTAACTATGGGGCTTTTAGTTTCAATGTTTGTTGAACTAGGCTCCATTTGATTTGGCTTCGGAACGCTCTTCAAAATTCCATCTAGAATAATAGGAGTCATGGAGTTGGGAGATTCTGGGGAACTTAATGATTTTATTGTAGGTTCAAAGCTTTCTGACTTACACGGAGGATCCGATTGATCTCTTCTATTTATAGGTAAGGTTTTCGGTGTAGGAATTTTTGTGCTTTCCTCTGATTGAGGAGTTCGAAGTAATTTGGATATTATAGGTTGTTCCTCGGAAGATTGAAGTTTTGCGGTGGAAAATTGGAATTTATTCTTAGGAATCTCAGGAGGACTCCGTCGAGGAGGGATTTTAGGACTTTGATAAACAACGGGACGACTCAAGAATGGACGAGGTGTATAAATGTTAGTATTGTCTACGTTAGAGTGTGGTTGACTTTTGTTAGTTAACAAATCATCCCCAGAAGAAGTGTCAGCAGAATCCTAAAGAACAAGAGGCATCAAATATTACATAATTGTTTGACCTTAGCAGATTTCAAAACAGTGTACAAAAAAAACTTGTATCTTTGTCAAAGTTTTAATAATTAAATTAATTTCGAGAAAATTTAATGTATGTACATGTTTTAATGTAAGTGTTTTCTTTCACCGGAACGGAAGCGTGCGTATTAAATAGAGAAATAGATAACATTACAAATGAAAGCAAGTAGTAGTGAAAAGCTAAACAGTATTTTTGATGTTATTATGTATGCACGAAACGTTATTTTTCTCATGACATATCGATGGCACTGAAAAACGAAACGTTTTCAAGATGCATAATGTAAGCACAAACTTTGTTTTTATTTTATATTTACAACCCTTTGTATGTAAGCGAATAATATTAATGTTTTTATTTCGTCAATTTGACCTTCCAAGTCTCTGCAAACATTATTTTTTCTATACACTCAATTTCAAAAACTTCTCAAGAAACAATTTCAAAAACGTTTCATTCTTCAGTCCCATGACATATCGCTATTATGAATCAGAAAATTAAGTGATAAAATGGAAAGTGTATCATTCGTAAAAAGTAAAGCCCAACTTGAAAATGTAATTGTTAAATAAAATGCGCGTGCATTCGCGCCAAATATAAATATCAAAAGAAAATGAATTATTCGTATGAACGGATTTTTAAGCATAAAATTTTAATAAATAATAAAGAATTTATTATACTCATGAAAAAAAATTTAAAGGCGCGTACCCGTAGGGTACATAATATTTATTCTAGTTAAATAAAAAATACAAGTTCATCTAAACTTCACTCTTACCTTGTTCAATGCCGTTTCTTTCTGAATGATAATACTACTGGTAGTCGATTCGTCGGATCTCTCCCTTATGTCCGAAACGAAGTTCTCTTGCTTCTTTTCGACGATTCTCTCGATGACAGTATTGTTATGTAAGTCATCGTCAACGGACTCGTCTGCTTGACTCACCGAACAACTGACATCCGCTGTATGAATGCCCGAGTCTTCCCTGTCGGTGTCGTTTAAAATTTCGGCTGAGGACGACGAAGCTGGGTATCTTCTGACGTAATCCAACTCCTCCAAGCTTTGCACGCGTTCGAACGTATCCGGGCCACTGGATGCGTCCGCGTCCAAAGAATCCAGACTGCGGTGGAACGGTGCCCTGGGAGTTCTCGATGCTCGATACTCCGAATCTGGAGAAGAACTTCGCTCACTTGGCGTGGACGTATCATTGTTTCTACCATCCTGCTCTTGATAGCAAAGTGCGTGCTTTGGCACAGATTTCTTTTCTGGTAGCTTCCTCTCTTTGATACTGTTGCCGTTGTACCTGGGTTGCTCGTATTCTTTCAATGTTAAAAGCCTTTCCTTTAACGGCCGCACGTTTTCCAACTCTTCGGGAATGGAATTATTATTTGTGTGTACCTTATCGTGTTTCTCCAAATGAGACAGACGCTCGCGCACCGAACTAATTTCGTTCGATAAACGTTCGATATTCTTCTTCTCGGCTTTGTCGCTTACACCTTTCATTTTTTCCAAATTAGTGAGCCGTTCCTTGATAGATTTTGATTGTGCGAATTCTGTCTCCGAACGCCTGTTATTGACTTTAACTTCGGTATTTTGCATTTGCGAAGCTTTCTCAAAAATCTCGCGCCTTTTCAGGATATCGACTTTGACCACAGGCATGGCCTTCTCTTCTAACGTCGTCGATGGAGCAGTATTGGTAGTGTCAAATTTTGTTTCTATGGAAACCAACGACCTTCTGGGAATATTCTGAGACACTCGCGATACGTAACCACGTATCGCGCCTTCGTAAGTGTACTCCTCAGGTTCCGGTGAGCTCGCCGTTGCGGTCGTGGCTGAATCGTACTCCTGATTGTTGTGCTTTTTAGCGAAGCCGTTCCCGAGGTTGCTTTTCTTGGACGCTTCTAAATTGTCCGTGCCATTTTCACCTATCGTATTATCCACGTCCGAGTGATTCTTCTCAATTTCGCTGTCACGGTCACTCTGAAATGTCAATGGTTACAGGTCAGTACTTGTAACTTACACCATAACGTGGAATAAGCTTTTGTTTTGAATTAGAGTTAATGATGCCGGAACGTGATTTATAAAGCGATCACAACCAATTCGGACAGGTTTTAATTTAATAAGAAGATAATTTCTGACTGAATACTGACATTCCGTAAATATTGAACACGTTAATTGTAATACAAAAAATAGATACAGTAATAGAGGTATAAAGTAATAGAGTATTCAGTTTATAACAGATATTCTTATATGAAACAAAAATTATGTCTTCAGTTGCGTTTTGAACATTATTTGTTACCAACTTCACTGGAGTTGTAAGAATAATTCCGATTATAAAAAAAATGAATATCAAGTGGCTTTTTATACCGAACCCTATTTCTTTCTTTATTAAAGAAAGCTACAAGGACTTACACCTCAAGAAATTTGTGAACTGAAGTAAAGACATTATTTTTTTGACTGAATATCAATACAGACTCTTTCTTGTTCTAAGAATTTGTCTCTTTGTTTAAAGCAATTATATTATACGTCTATGTGTAATTGATATTGACATAAACTCAAATGAATTGGAACTCGATCTACACTGAGTAAAATAGTATAGTAATCCTGGACTCTATGTGTTCCTGTATAAAATAATGCTCGGCAATGTGAGAAGAGGTACTACAGTTCTGATAATTGATACTTGAAAAAGTGACACCGTTTACCAAACTGTCTGGTAATGTTCTTAACATTAACACATAGAGTCTCAGAATGCTAGAAAGTATAGTAACTTTTATTATTTTATTTTTCTCAGTGTACTAAACTCGGATTGAGTAAATTTTAGGTAGGGGCAAAAAATTTAAAAGAAAGTAATTACAATATTGAAATCTCAAAGAATTATAAACTGAGTAAGTATGATAATAATACTTTAAATCAAATTTTAAAGCGCTCATGCTGACAAAACAATTTTCCATAAAATATCTTAATCATAATTCCACGTAAAAGAAAGTTAAAGAATCCAATTTAAAGAACGGATTGTAAAGTACTATTTTACAGTCACGAAATAAACTGCTGGGATAAAAATCTTGCAGAGCGCCACTTCATTTGATCACGTCACGTGTTTTATCAATTTTTTGCTACACTTGAAATTATTACAGCCCAGTGTCGTTTACTTTTATTCGACGCCAATAAGCGTGGGACAAATAAAATTGGCATCGTTATACTTTCCGCGCGACTTTCTCAAAATCATATTCCAGCCATTTCTCATGGCGAATAATGCGGTACGATTTCGCGCAACCTGTCTCGGCTCGGATTTCAATCAAAAGCCTCGCGTGAACACGTGTCTTGATCGCGTTCCAACTTATTAAAAGTAACTCGGCATTTGAGAGCGCGTAGTACATAAAACTTTATAGCGGAATAACGAGCCAAGATGATAGCCGGACTATGTTGTAAATTCGCCGGGCCGGGCGTTAAACCATATTGAACTGATTTATTCCGCTTACAAGAACACTCTGGGTATCGTCGTGGGTATCACCGCTGACCGAACTCTTGCCACTGCTGGTGCCAATGCCAAGATCGCTCAGGTCGTTCGTGTCCTCCTCGTTATAAATTGCTAAACTAATGCTCAACTTTCGTCCCCTGCTACTGCGCTCCTCGATCATCTCCGAAAATGTTTTACTCTTGCGACGATGCCTGGTGTGCTCCTCCATTTCTAATTTCTTTGCCTCCACTACGCGTTCGATTATGTGCTCTTGCCGCTTTCGACGACTGCTTTTCCAATTGTCTAAGTTCTGCGGAAATACAGTATTGTGTTAGACAAACTCTCCTTTTATCCTTTTAATTCGTATATTAAAGTAATGATAATATTTTGGTAGAACAAACATTATTCTTTGCTCATTACAACAGTAAAGAATTTGAATTTTTAGAAATTACTATTAAATTCATAAAATTAATATTTGTTTAGAAGATAAGAAACATTCTATGTAACATTTTATGAGAAAATCCTTACATTATGATAATTGCATTAAAAAATAATTAAAATTCCATTAATATTTTAAATGTAATGAATTTAATTCACTTCATTTATTGCAAAAGATAATTCGATGTTTCAACTTACTGATTGCCAGTCCTCGGGATCATCGCGAACCTCTTGCTTTATTTTTTTAACCTCCTGGACCTTTTGTAATTGTTCCTGAGCGGTACGGTAGAGGGAGCATGGTCCCACCTTAACGAACTGCAGCGGGTTCGTTGCTTGCTTGGGCGGTGTTTTCAACGTCGTTTTCAATTTCGGTGGTTCGTGTGTCACCTGCAAATTAACGTTACTTATCAAGTTCGATTGCAATCGTAATTATTCATGCGTTAAATAATTGCCGCAAATCAGCCATAAGTTGAGATATTAAATGTAATTCATTCTCTGATACTTTAATGTGTACACATTAAAGTGAACGTAAAACTTAATTCTAAATTTTTTTTCCTCTTTATTTCGTAATATTTATTGCAAAAATGTCCCTCTTTTCACGTCGAAGATATTATAAACAGTTTTCTCCACTTTATCGCGAGGATACAATGTGCTAGTGACTCGTTAATTAAGGAAAAGATCAGCCATAATTTATACTCTTTATAATTTACTATTTTTTCCGTCTTCTCCACTTCAGCTGTTTAGATTTTTCTCCTCATTTCTTAGTACGATAATTGTCACGGTTGATGGCAACCATTTTCCCCGCTTCGTAGTAAGATTAATGATTAATTGCTTCTGTGTTATGCCCACTTTTATCAACATTAAAAATTAGTTGGAAGCAAATAAGCGTGATCAATCAATCCTTTCAGTAAGCAATATTATGTTAATAAAAAATTACTATAATTTGTATTGGAATTGCTTTATATAAGGAATGGATTTGATTTAAAAGACTTGTTATAAAAGTGCACCCATGCATGTTATATTAAAGAAATTTATTAATTTTGTTTCAATAAAATTGATCTTTATTTAACTTTAGTATGAATTGGACAGTGGTGTGGGCTAAATTTTGCAAGTGGCAGGTATCTGTTTCTAAACAGCGATACACAGTGATGATAAAATATGCGACTGCAGACTGTGAGGCAACAAGTTCCATTCCTCAAGAACATTTTTTTCTGGTACTTTTTGTAATATTTTTTAAACACTTTAAACAATAATGTAAGGTGTACTATAAATGCACAAAAATCCCCGAGTTATTATAAAATATAGTAGCAACTACTAATAAATTTCTCTCACTGTGTAAATGTTCAGTTATTGTGGCCTGATTTATAACTGTTTAATGCAACTATAAATACGGCCTGCAAAACACGCGTGCATCAACTCGAAGTTTTTAGACCTGCACGTGGTTATTATAATTGGGAATGTTATGCATAAGTGCCACGAAATTTAGGTTCGTCGACTCTATTCGCACTCTATTTAGAGACGCGTAACTTTGCCTCGAAGTTCGAAATGGCCATTTCAGGAACGAGCGTCATTTGTATTCGGTTTGACAAAGTATTATCGTCGGATTATTAAAGGGGACTTAGTCACGGCACGAGGAGATATTTGGCAGATTGTCATGCATATTTGTGTCTTGCTCGTCCGGCGAAGTTAATAAATAAATGTGCTCCCGGATAACATGACAGTAATGTAATAGTAACAAAACAGCATTTAGTTCGCCAACGTCAGATATTTACATCTGATTATGACTATATTTTTACTTTATGAGAAATCCATCGTCACCAAATTCATCGTTTCAAAATAATATACCGTTCTTAATCTTCAAGAATTCGTTACAAAAACTTTAAAGGAATTCAAGTTTAAAAGATTCAATTTTTTAAAACTTTTTAAATTAAAATTTTATGGAGAAAGGAGCACATTTTTTCTTTAATTTTTTAATACATTTATAAAAATATCCATTTAAGGATGCAATTACAAATTATAATAATATATGTACTCAATATACACAAATAAGTCATTTACTTTCATGTATAAAAGATATTTTAATTTCAAAATGATTTATGCATATGATAAATTATTTATTTTAAATATACACCGTATAGGTTGTGTTAATTGCAACATGACATTTCGATTATAAGTTTCGTAGTAAATGCTGTTATGTTTCAAAACGTTTCTTTCAGGGTATGACGAACAGAAATTTATTTGCTATTTCAATACAAGTATTTTCATTTTTCATAAATGGAACGAAGATATAAAACGTTTATGTTTAAAAATATTAAATTTACTTATAAAAATCGCAAATAGCCAATCGAAACAATTATTTTTGTACGAATTTATTTGTACGAAATACTTTTAATATAAGAAAAATAGGTCAAATTAAAAAAAGTTAACATAAAAATAATTAATTTTTTTGTTTTACCGATTGAAACATTAATTAGTTTCAACTAAACTTGTTAGTTTTTTAAATACTCTTTAAAGTTAATATTTATAATTGTATGTTTATTAAGAAAAAGTTTACTTTTACTAATTAAAAATGAAAAAAATGTTCTTTTGCGCATCATTTTATCTGCGTAGAAAGTAAATAAAATTCCCTGAAACATATATTCTAAATTACATGATTTATTGGTACAAATTAGTATTTCCGTGGAAGTGAGTTATCTGCCTGAATGCTACCTTTAAATCAAATAAAAACATAATAGAGAGATCAGAATCTCTTTACTTAGATTCTTATCAAGCCATCTATTATTTCGCATGAATGGGAATGTTATTGTTCGTAAAATCAATGGTCGTGTTATTTTGCGTTCTCATTACAATAGGTTCAAAAGATTATGCAAATATGGAATTAAAAAAAGCGCGTACAGGTTTCAGCATGACCTGTTATTTGTTTTGATTACTGTTCTTAAACTTGGAAATAGAAGCAATTAAAGTTTTAAATTTAATAACAGTACAACTTTTAAAAACCCAACATAATGAGTAACTACTTTTTAAAATACATCATATATACATCAAAAAAGTATCATTGTTATTAAAATTACAATTAATAATAAGACCGTTAAAAATATACCCTAATTATTATATTAAAGCACAATTATCTTTCATAATTATTTACTTTTTACTCCGTACACTGGTGAAAACATTTCTATGAAACATTCCATAAAATTCTAAAAAAAATATTACAATTTCTCCAGAAACTGCCCGACAATCCCAATTGTAACCACATTTTTACAGTTCTCTTGAGAAATTAAATTCAAATGAAATCAATTATCTCGGCGAGTCTGAAATTGCGTGAAAAGTTCTGCGAAAGATATCGTTAGTCTTGTTAATTGTCAAAGATTTCACTTTACATTATTCACGCATGAAATTATATCAATTTGCTAACACAATGATTCTCCGATTCATTGACTTTGATTCGTTAACTCCCACATTATTATTACATCTCTAATCGATAGTAACGCGATACGCACGAATTGCCGCGCGCAGTGTTAACATCATTGACATCGAGGAAATTGATTTTGAAAAATCACGAGCCGATACGCGTCGATCGTTGGGCGGAGAAAGTGCAAAAGGAAAACAAAGCGGCGGCGGCGGCGGCGGCGACGGCGGAAGAGGAAACGCCGCGCGAAAGGGCGTTTTTAAAAGCGGAAAGAAGCCGGGAGAAAAGAAATGGGAGGAAGAGTGACGCGGAAAAATTGGACATTGTATTGATCGGAGTGGCAAGCAACGAGGAAGCGAGGCAAAGTTTACATACCGTACGATCGTTTCGCCGCTCCGTGGCAGCGGGCTGCGAGGCAGGCATCTTCGCTCTTTCCTCTTCGATCCTCCTCTTCAATGTAGCGATGCTCTTCCTGATGTGCCCATCCTACACGTTGCGCCGCTCCTGAAACACAAACAGGAAGCCTTCCCTTAACAAAGGACAACGTCATTTCAGCATACAAATTACGACAGCATGTCGCAAGATATTAATCAAAGCTCCTCGAGAACGGGCATTTTTAATACACCGTAATACTTGATTATGGCATCGCCCATAAACTAGGTTCGGTCACGGAATCGGTATCTCGGTAAGGGCCGATGAGAGATCCCCCCTCCCCCCCCCCTCGTGCAAATATAATGAGAAACTTATTTCACAATGAAACTTTTATGTATTCATTTCATTATTATGGTTTACTTTTTTTTTCATTTTTTCATTTAAAATCTTTTTGGGTAAGAAATAATTATGTACACTATGGAGAAGATATGACATTATACATTATTATCTAAATAACAATGAAATGAAGTGAAATGTTAAATTTAAAAATTTATATTTTTATTCTTGTAATTTTTTAATTTAAATTCTTCTTTTTAGATTTTACCAATAACATTCCTTTTATAGCGAATACAATTATATGATTGATAAAAAAAAAGATAATTTTGGATTTAAAGGATTTTTTCAGATTTCTATTAAATTAGAGTTATGACTGTTAAACCAAAGGTTAAAAGGAAGCAATTTCTAATTGCAAAACAAGTTCCGAAGTAATTTCTCGTAACACGACACGAGATAAAAATGCCCGTTGACCGATTAAGTCTGTAATTGAATTCAATTAAAATACCAATATTATTCCACAATCGCGTTAACCTTGATTTCTATTCGACAGTGTTGCTCGATCAAAAATGGCTTGTTAACTTATCGCAAACTGTTATAAATCAAAAATCGATGTAATCGATGTGCGATTCTTTTCTGTGACCTACGTTAAAAGCTTTTATCTCGGAATTATTTAATATGAGAGAGGCAGAAAATGCCGATGTCAAATATCACCTCTTACAACAAAAAATAGAACATAATGACAGAATCAAATTTTAACTTCGAAGTGTTCAAAAAGACTGAGACCAAAACAAAACAATGTTTATAAACGAAAAAGTTTTATAGATGTTTACTTTTCAAATCTTTATTTACTTTTCAAATCATTATTTACAATAGATTTTAATTTTATTTTGAATTTCTGATATTATTATCTTTATTATTTTTTTTCTATATAAATGTTTGTATAAATGAAAGTGATTATTTTATTATTGTAAACTGAGAGAACAAATATTTATTATCAAGAATATATAAAAACATTTTTTTATGTTACCATTAAGAAACTAAAATCGTGTTTACATAAATGCAAATTTCGATATGTTATTTTTCTAATATATACATTTTAATATAAACAATGAATAATACCGTAATTATTGATTGTACTTTCTAATGGTGAGGTTAAAGAAAGTTCTTTTCTTTGTAAATTGAGTACTTATTAACATGGATTTCAGTATTTTTTTATGGATTTCTATAAAATCTATTTCTAAAAAATTCATCGTCAACGTCACATATAATTAACCTTTAACATAATTTTTCTTTTCTTTCCATAATCCTCTTGGTTTATTCTCCTTTAGTACGGCCATATAATCACCATAAATAAAGGCAAATTGACAATACTAATATGAAAAATTTTTGTAAAACATACGAAAAATGTTACTACGTTGGTACAACAATATATTATCATCATACCCAACATCTTTCCAATGTCAGAAGGCATAATAATTTTTACTACAATTTGTTTCTCACTTTGCACCTTGCAAAGTGCACCACCTCAATTTTCTCTAAAACTATCGAAAGCAGTATCATCGTTAGCTATTTCAGTAACAAAAGGTACACTACAAACGAATACCCCATGTACACTGTTAAACTTACTAAACATCGTGTTCTCGTATTGTTTCATTTCCTCGATGCTTGAAACACGACGAACCATTAACTGTACTTATTATCGTAAAATAAACTAACTTTGTTCCAACCTTGATCTCCACGATGTACCTTAGCTAACATCAATTCCATCTACCCGCTTCTACCAAGCGCGAGTACAATTAACGCGAGAGGCTTCCGGACTGGATCCCAAACTGGACCTTTTTGTCGCGGCTTGAACGTAACGTCGCCCCCCGCGGGGCGGCTAATCGCTCGAACGAAAATGGCATAAAAGTAAAATTCGCGGAAGTGAAATGACGCGTGAAGGCACGCGAGTAACCGGTGACCCACTAACACGAATCCAGAAATGCTGGTGAAAAAAAAAAAAGAAGGATTTTCTGGCCAGTGCTGGCGATCATAGTCGCGTGTCGCTCCGAGGAGTTTGTAGCATTGCGGTGAAAGCAATCATGTTTGACGAGAATTAGCTCGTGCTACAAGCGCGAGAGCTAACAAGAGCACGCCTCCCGCCAAATTGTTGCGCTCGCTTTATTTCTAGACGGAATCCATGCCGGCCTTTGAACGGCTACTCCTTCGCTCCATCGGTTCGTCCAGTTTTTATTTTAATTATTCGCCGCTTCTTTTCCCTCCCCTTTGAATTTGCGCAGTCCTCGGGCTATTTGACCACTCCGTTTACCACTCAGTTCACATTTAGTTCAAGGTATAATCATTACAATTACCGCGCCGCGATATCTCTTTGCACTTAGCGGCGTTGCTGATGTTGCAGATGTTGGCTGTCGTGGCAGCCGATAGTGCATACATAAGTGGAAGTATAACGGATCATTCACAATGAACAGTTTCGTATGCGTTGTGACGCGCGGTGCTACGTGCATTCCCCGACTTATATATGCTTCGGATGCGACAGTTACAAAGCAGACTTCGCGATAAGTTCTCAATTTCAATTTTATATTTATTCAAAAGAATAAATAGACTCGGCTCGTATTGTACGTTTGATTTCATTCTTTAAACAATGACTTTTTCAAATGGACTATTCTTTATAAAAAAAAATTTAAAATGTTACGTAATATGTACTTCAATGGATTTCCAAAATATATTGGTCAAAAGACGGATCAAGATTTATCGTTTGGCTTCCGTAATATTTCTGAGATACCTGATATTATTGTAAAATGACATTTAATTAAGTTCAACAATTCGCTTCGTCGTGAGTCAAAATAATAGACTCGCAATCATTCGCGTACCTATCTTATATCGGGGTAAAAAAGAAATGATATTTACAGTGTGACTAAACGTACACATTAGCCTGTGGCTGTCCGATATCTCGAGAAAACTTCCGATATCTCGTTTAATTAGCTTCCTTATCTTGCGACATTTACAAGCGTCAAGGAAAACCTAGCGGCGGTGAATATCGCGCACACATGTGTTACGAGCAATGGAAAAATATTTTTCGCGTATAAACGGCAACTGGTATTAATCAGCCGTTCAATTTGTGTCGCCAAACTAATTGGCCATTGCTTTATATTGATTTTTATCGCACCATTGTGCTAACATTTATAATTATATTTATACACTGAGAAAAATTTCTTTATAAATATTACTATAGTTAGTTAGCTGAAACTAACTTTAACGAGCTGATTTGTAGAACTTTTCCTATTATTTCAGGAACAAAAAAAAACACTATTTCACCATATGAGATAAATGAAGCTGACTACTTCCTAGAGTTATAAGAAAATATACCTAAATCAGCCCGATAAAGATTGTTTGTTGGAAACTGTAATAATAATTTCCACCAACTTTTCTCAGTGCATTTACATTTATATTTATACGGAGAAAAAGTTACATTAAAGATTATTATACTGTATAAAACAGTGGGGACAGTTGAGAGATTTGTAAGATTGTACGATTCAATGTAATAAAGATGATTTTTTTTGAGATCTTTTAATCTATTTCTTAATATATAATAATTATGACATGTAAACAAACTTTATCATATAGTATAATAATTGTTAATATACCTTTTTTCCTCAATGAAGTAATATTTATACACTAATTCACAAATAATAAATTTGTATACTTGTTGTAATGCTTTAATTTATCTCCTATAGTAATCTCAACTTATATCTATTATAAAACCACTTGCCCGGGAAAGATTTATTTGTTCTCATGAAAATTATAATCTAATTATGTCAATCGGAGGTGTTTCTAATTGTTTATATAATCAATAATTCAATAAAGGTTGGAAAAAGTGCTGAATTGCAATTAAGTGATCAAGATTTACAATTTATGATCGAATAAATGCACTACAATGCAGGTGGAAAATATTTCACTTGGAAAAATTGACATTATGCATGACGTTGCAATTTTTCCGCTCACGTTTTATACTCAATAGCGTCTAATGCACATAATGCATTTTCACCTTTAGATCGCAATGAAGTGTATAATATGTCTAGTTCTATAAATTATTGAACTTTAATGTTTTGTCTTTAGACTCTATTGAACTTGCGCTCATCAAATGTTCTCCGAAATTTGAGCCATAGGTCATTTATCCACATTTTTTATTCTAAGCAAATTATTTTCCACTAAGAAAATCGCAAAAGTAAATTTCTTGATAATATCAAATCTGAATTTAAATAGGATAATTTACACCAAAATTTCAGCCGAGATTCACCACCTCAACAAAGCAGCAACTTTTTGTGTACTTCCCCGACCGAATAATGATCTCCGTTGGTCGTGGAATTGCAACCAATTTCAATACGACACATCATTTCACCGGAATAATAGGAGAAGAAGCAGAAATAAAAAAGACGTCGAATCGATCGATTGACAATTTGCGTATTCGCTGATCTATGAAATGAAGCCGCGGTCGAACGTTCGGTCGGTTTCATTAGCAGATTCCTACGAATTCCGGTTTCCTTGCGAGATGCGTCGTTGTTATTATATACCACAATTTGCTTGCGTCCAATAATTTGAGCACGCGGACCATGCGATTGACGATGATTGTGCGCCGCGAACCGATCGATTCCACGCGAGTAACTGCACATTATGCATTACGTATCACTGTGCGCGGCGTGCAGTACAGGTACGTGCGAGGTAATCTTATAAGCAGCGGGTATTGGATGCCGCGCCGCATCATCTCCGAGATGAAGCACACTCCTAAGCAGAAACCGTTCGAGATATGAATTATTACGAATGATGACACGCTCTGCATCTTGTGTTAATATTTTTCAGAAAGTAACACCGCATCGCATGCCTCCATTTCTGACGCTTTCATTTTATTCGGAAGGAAATTGGAAATGAAAAGTCGTACGTGCTCTTTCATTTACATAATTCGCCGGGAAATCTGGATCGAGAAATTCCTCCCGATTAACATCAATGTTTGTCGCTTTTGTTTTCGATTCTTTACTGACATAAAGAATAATATAATCTTTCGTAAGCGAATATTATTTATTTTTTGTTTAATATGATTAAGTGGACGTATCTTTTGTATTAATATTAAAACTGACGTAATATTGTAAATATTCAAAAGATGTACATTAAGCTTTATTGCAAATTGTAATGATAATGTAAAACTATTTAATGCTTTCAAATGTGAGCGCGAAAATTCTAGTAAAACTCGATGGAATCAATTCTCTTTCCTTTACAGTGTATGAAATAAGATAACAGTACATATCTTTTTGTGATATTGCAATATAATTGTTTAATATTCAGCCGCCGACTGGATCATTCCTCAGTCACTACTTTAATATGGTATCACGAATAAATATCAAAGAATATTCTAAAGTCCTTTAGAAATATTTTTCAATTATCAAAACTTTTAAATATTACCATAGTTAACTTTTTCATCATTGTTCTATAAATTTTAATATTTTGGAATATTTCAACATTATGCTCCTATATTAATAATACCTAATATTTTAGGGATATTTTAATAGTATAAAAATATCGATACGATATCTAATTTATTTCTTTCATGAGATTGCCATACCACGAGCTTCAAAAATTATCCCTGATAAAAATTAATGGAATATTCTTCGACTATTACGAGTGTAAAATTCAATATACTATTCAATTAATTTACGTATAACAATTAATACAAATTTATGTTAAAATGTACAATAAATTCTATTCCATAATGCAATTTTTGTCGCTTGAAAAGTTCTTCCGTGTAATCGAATAAATAATGCATTTATTCGCACTTATTTTTATTTCGCGTAGATGTGCGTGCATCTCCGATAACAACTGTAACTTTACAATGAGTCTTACTTTTCAAGAATGAATGAATGAAAAGTAGTATATAATTTGCTGCTTGGTATTTGCAAGCATTTAGTCCGACTTACTTGATCAATTGTTATATTTGCGCAACGCACGTATAATTGTAATTATTGAATATTCCTGCTATACTTTATCTTATATTTTATTTTCGATTCGATGAAACTTATCCGTTAATCAGATACCCGCGTCGAAATAAATTTTGCGTTCGTCCGTATGTTGTGTGAAAAATATGTAGTATACTTATTACTTGCGGAGTCCGCTGATTATAGGGTATTCAATTCAGGTGTGTAATCATTTCCGACTAAATCTCCGACAGATCGATAACCTTCGCGAAAAATCATTCGACAAATATGGTTGCGCTCTGACAGATAAATTTTACCGATGATAATTATATTTTTCAGCTCGCCGAGTTGTTTTAACTAAATATACAGACGGGCTGAAGGAAATGGATCGTCAAATTTGCGATTCAGATCGCGCGACGTAGATCATCAATTTTGCAATTCAGATCACAAAATCGGAAATTCGCCAGGCGGTAAATCAATTGATCAATCGATAGCAGCCAATAAATCTTTTTCACATTTACGGTGAAATATTACTCGATGATGAAAATCAAATTCGTTTTGGCGCCAAAAATATCTTTTGCAAATATGAAATTGTAATTACAAACTGCACAGTGATCAAATAATACTTCAAAGCGTAATTTATTATGTGTTACATATCGAATTAATCGTGGCTTTTTTAATTCACACGAAACTCGAGTTAAAACATTAACATTTCTCTCAATAAATTATTATTATTAGTGAAAAAGAAGAAGAAATAATTGTCAGATATTGGTTATCTAATGACATTTCACCTTAACATTTCAGCAACTTTTCCTGAATGATCTTTTTTGCCGCGAACCACTTTTTGCCTCGCGCAACATTGACCGTAAGAAAATCAAACATTGAGCCTGTACATATTATAAGGTAAAAAGGCAGAACACGATCGCGCATTCCGAATTTACAACAAATCGATAAGATTTCTTTCAATCTGGATTTCTCGTGCGCCGAGAGATCCCCGCGCAAGAAATCGAGCCGTGCGATCTGAAAATTTCGTGTTACAGACCGCGGCTTTTTCCGTCGCCGTTCTAACTGTAACTCCGCGATTCGCCGTAGTAACGTTACCTTCATTACTCCAATAACGAACGAATCCGACTTATCTGCCCTCTTTTAATTTCGCCACGGAGCCGATTTAACTAATGCATTTCGTCGAAGTTAGCCATTCGTTTTTTGCCGCAATTCGGGGGATTGAGCCGCAGCAGGCGAGCTCGCTTTAATAGACCCGGTGGTTCGCGCGTGAACCGCTCTGCGATTTCCAGCTGCGATAAAAGCAGGAAGAATCATTTTTGAGGAAGTGTTCCGCGAATTTACCTGGACAGAAATTGTCGCCGGGTACTCCCCATTAGACATTAGCGAGTTTCAATTCTGTCGTGCTCTATGTAGATAGATTTAAGATTCTTGGTAAAAATAAGAAATACGACCTTATACGAAAAGTATAGGAACTGTATAACTGTATATAATGTATAATAATTAAACTGAAAAACAACTGTAAAACAGTTGTATATTAACAGGTATCTTGAAATTAAAAATATAAAATATTAAAATACTCTGAACGATACATTGACGAAAATTTTCAAAGTTAGTTCTGAAATACTGATGATGTATCTCTACACTGAAAAAAAAAGAGGTTTGAATCAAACGATATTCGCTACTGTCAACTCCATCGTGAACTTAAATACGCACAACTCCATGCTGAGTTTTAAACAAATGTATGATATTTCTTCAGTCAAGTCAT
>JABFPN010000754.1:0-38931 GCA_022817305.1 Leptoteleia sp. ZL-2020
AGGTTACGTTGTCACCTGTCACATTCTTTAATAACAAAATTTAAGGAAGAGAAACAACTTACTTTTATTTTACACGGAATTCATATGAACTACAAATGATATTCCTCTAATTTTCAGAGGATGCGTACATATACAGTCGTAACAAGAAATTCCTCTTATTTTCAAACGAAATCCTCTTCTCGTTATTTTAACCAGAATATCATTTTATTTTGAAACGATTCCTGTGAATTTGAAATGATTTTTTTAAGAGTGCGCGGAAAAAAAGTATTCGCTTTGGTAGGTAAATGAGTTTATATAGCAATTTTTAACTGATTTAGTAAGAATTTATTCTATTGGCAGAAGGACCTAGATATGAAATCGAATAAAATGAATATTTATACGTTACATAAACTGTATGGCTGATTCGACCATACATTTATCTTATGGGGACTTAACATAACCTCATTATATCAACGAAACTACTTGGATTTCACTGTGTTTTGGGTTAGATAAATTTGTCTGGCTGATTCAGTCATACAGTGTATGTAGATCAACTAGCTAGGTTAGTTTTCATAAATTTGAGTCACATCAATTTGTTTGGCTATGATAATTATAATTTCTACTTATCCCAATAATGGCCAAACAATATATCGAACTAAAATAGAAATTTAGTAGTGCACTTCATATTTTTTTCCGTGTAATATTGATAAAGATCGTTATGTATGTTACAGTTAAAGAAGAACTATGTTAAAGATCGAAATGTAGTGAAAATAATTAAATTGCTAAACAATAAAAACGGTACACTTAATTATTTAATTGTCTATTGAAAACAGTCACACATTTTCAAACACATAAACAATACTTAGTGTGTTTGTTTCATTAACTTGACCTTCCAAATGTTTACACCTTTGAAGCTCAACGTTAAAATGTTCATAAATACATACATGAATATAAATATATATTTGAAGTAGTAAATATGAAGTGAAAGCAAATAAATTGGAACAAAATAGTAGGTTATTATTATTTTTGATCATTTTTCAACTCGGCGTTCCTTTAATTAATTTTTGTAATTGAATTGACAAGAAACTTGCGGTATAAACATTGAATTACAAACACCTAAGAAGGTAAGACAAATTTAATCATAATTAATATCATAATAGAACTTAATTTACAAAAGAGATTACATTACTTAAATGAGAAAAGTACTCCTTATCTTAAATATTAAGTTAGTCGACTTTTCACTTGACCCTTTTCACTGTGATTCAACTTTTAATACTAGTGTTCTTCAGCAATTTTGCAGAAGATCCTTTCTTTTTTACTTTTAGTACTTATGACCTTTCTGATATATGTGTTGCAAACGGTAATACTATCAGTATGTTTTTTTTATTCTAGAAAATGTTATTTAATCATTATATGAAATTAATTTGCAAATTGAAGTTGAAATATTGGTGCTATGATACAAAATTGTTGAATAAAAGAATGATACTATTAAAACATTTTCATTGCAAATAAAATTGGTCAATATACTTTCAACATCTATATGAAAATGTCAGAGTGGAACTACTGGCCCAATTTTGGGACAATACTTAGAGCTAGATTCTGGTAAACAAGTACGAACCTGTACTGGTTTGAACTTGGTTCTAAAGAAAAACAAAACAACCAGATTGAAAACATATAAGGCAAAATATTAATGTCATTGTTGATCCAGACTAGTGTCAGTACTATGAAGTCAAAAAAATTATTCGATACTATGCCATTAGTACTGACCCAATGTTATCACTCCAGTACATATTTAAACTGGTTGTATACTTTTCTTATTAATATTAACTCACAATTTCTTCTAAACCGTAGTTTAACCTAAACAATAATATTGTTTATTTACATCCAAAGGATATAAAAGTGGACGTAAACACAAAAAAAAAGTTGTTTACATATTGTACTTTCAAAACATTTTTCAGCATTATATCTCTACTGTATACTATTATTACTCGAGAATATGGACGGATTTATATATTTAAATAACTAAACCGATAACGTGACTAAAATGACATGAAGATTAATCAAATGAAAAATCCACGGCAGTTGAATTTCGTTTAAAGACAGCGAGACTCTGCGAAACGTTGGCCAACGTTAAGTATCCAAAATGTGCGCTGGAGTGAAAGGACGTTTCGAAAATTGTTACCCCGGGGAAAAGTGACACCGTAGCATTGACGTGGCTCCTCGGAGAACAAGGAAGCGCAGGAAGAAGTAGCCAAGCGAAGCTGGGAGAGCGATAAAAGGGAGGGTATACGAGCGACAGAGAAAATGAGTGAGAGAACCGAAGAGCACAGTTATTGAATTACGAACTCTTAGCTTTCTAGTTCTTGTAGGGCGCGCGTCTTGAGGGACGCGCGAGCACGTTTTTCAAAAAGCTCCGCCGTAAAAGCACCGAATAAAAAGGGTCTTCTTTTATCGGCACTTTCAAACGCGAGCACCGGAAATGTCTTCTCGCTCCGCCGTTCCGCCGGCGTAGCGCTGAAATAATGGAGCCTTTTATATTATATGTAAATTTCATCAACCCGAATTAGCGTGACGCTAATTTCTCGAAAAATCCATCTGACCGTTCCGTTTTCATTTCCCCGCCTTTTTCGTTTCGTTTCTCTTTTTTGCGAAACGAATCGCAACGTCGACGGAACGCGGAATGATTTTAACAAATTGTTCGGCAAAGTAGGTATTATTATTATTATTATTATTATTAATATTTGTTTTTAGGGGATAAATAACGAAAACATTTGTGTTTCGGAAAAGACACTTTGTCGGAAACGCCATGTTTCTGTACTTTTCATCCCCGCGTCCTTGGTTGTTCGCGAAGGGAGGAAATGTCGATAAAACGTATCAGCCAATGAACGAGCCCGAAGTGACGTCAGTCTCGTGGTGCCGGCCAATCGTAGCCCACGAATGACGTCACCGCAAGGGTGACCACCTCCCTGCCATTCGCCGACAAAGTCGGAGGCTTTTCTCTTGAAAATATCGAGTGAAAAGAGGGGTTAACGGCGCGGTGGTTATGGCGGTTGTAACTGTGTTTTTGGCAAGCCTAATATGGGCTTCCTAATCCCGCAAAACAATGAAAATTGTTCTGTCTGACGCGACGAGTTATTGGTACGTTCGAATCATCGCAAAATTACACGCGGAAATTTTTCACGTCGAATAATAAACCCTGCGAAATGTCATCGTTATTTTGATGTACTTTTAATAACAATTCGTGATATTGATTTACAGTTTATGATGGAGTTTTGTTGGTACGATTAGTTTCTAATGTAAATTAATATAGAAATGTATGAAATTTAAAGTAGGAATGATTTTGCAAAAAGTCGATATTGTTATGACGTGGTAAATTTTGTTAGAAGGATAATTTATATTATAACGTTACAAATTGACATTTTTATTAATAGTTTGCGTGATAAACTGAAAAAAAAATGTTAGAATTTATTTGTTTCAAAATATATTTATTTAAAAATAATACATTTTTTCTCTAGGTATATTAGCAAAGATTATTTGTGGTACATTCTAAAACGATTCTAAATATAACCAAGTAATATTCTAATGTCTGACTCTAGCAATATTCCTAATATATTCTTGAGATATTTATATTTCTCTTAGATATAACAAAAATTTATCATAAGTATCAACAGGATTGGGCATAGAAATATTTTTGACGATTAATTTTTTATATAATATTATATAATGTGTGTATATTAAATAAAGTAATATTCAGTATCAAACTGTAACCATTTTGTTTTGTTAGGTTTGGTTTCAGAATAGAAGAGCAAAGTATCGAAAGCAAGAGAAACAGTTGCATAAAGCTCTTGCGCCAATTCCGGCTTGCCAGGGCGCCATGATGAGAAATATTTATCCCAGCGCAAGCAGAGGTTATCAACCTTATCCACATCCACACAACAGTATGAATGGAATCAATCGTTATCCTCAAGTAAGTTGTATCCATTTTATACTTATACACGTTTTTCATATATAATTAATAAACCATACATGTGCTTTACACCAGGATAAATAATTTCTTTATTTTCAACAAAATTCATTCAAAAACTCATTTTTAATCGCAAGTTATTTATTTAAACAAAAAAGAGGGTTGAAAAATAATTATTTCTTAAAATTACTACTTTCAACTTTAAGGAAAATATAAATATTTTATGTATTTTTAATTAGTTTCCTCTCAAAATTAAACGAATTTATTTTGCCAATATTCCGAATATTATTCATATCGATACACTTCACTTATAATCGCTGTTGTTAACATCAATTTCATTTTATTTATCTTAATAAAACTGAAATAATAAGTGATTTAAAGAGTTTAGTTTTTTTTTCTCCAACTTTAAATTAGATATAATTTTGTTAATATTTTTTTTATATTAAATTATTAGGATTTAAAATGTAACTAAAAAAACTGTTGAAAACTCTAATATTTAATTGATAAAAATAAAAATAATAGAAAAATGATTTATTATATATTCAATAAAATAGCCGTGAATGCAGTTCGACATTTGTATTGTAATTGAAAAGTGGGATCTTGTTGAAGCCTCAGGTGGAACCGATTTATTTCCACACAGTAGAAATAGTATCCGGAACACGAACCAAGTTAAATGAATTTGATGCGTTTCTCATTAATGATTTAAACCGAGGTATCAAATTGGAGGCACCTGAAGCGTAACGTAGGTACGTCCGCTGCATCGATGTGACTAAATTGCATTTCGGCTGATTAATTCGATAGGATAGATTACCAAATATCTATTGGTTCGATTCGTTGATAATTTGTCCATACATTTCCTTTCTCTTATTTGTTATGCGCGAATTTTTCAAATCCAACTTCTGTAACATAAACATCTCCAGTAAAAGTGAAACATATATGGTCCATATATGGATTAACGGTTTCATATAAGAAAACAAAAAAAATCATATATAGCCATATATGACTATACATGGTCGATATATGGCAATGATTGATATGATATCCTAACCATGTATGCATTTAATAATTTTCTATATTAAAACCAATTATTACTATATATCAACCATGCGTGGGGGCCCTGTATGGCCATATATAAATTTTATATTTTCCTATAACGGTTTTGTTAAAGCATATATCCATACTTCTATTGTTCAATAATTATTATTAATAACCGATTGTAAGTGAATGTACAAGAAAATAATATAATTTAATTTAATATTTAAGGATACAATTCTTTTGTTTTCAGATGGGTACGACGTCTTATCCAAGTATGACGCAACCATTTTCCATGTCGCACTCCGCGTCGAATATGTCTGCAGTAACAGGAATGCGACAAGATGCAATGGGTGAGAAAAAACTTTAACTTATTATTATATTTTACTTGGTATCATTCAAATTCAATGATTAATGTTAAATTCTCTTAAATATTTTTTAATATGTTCGTCATACGAGGAAAACTGTTATACTACTTTTTATACCTGCGTGAAAGTGATTAGTTTGAACGTAAAATAGGAGACATTTGGTATAATATCAGGCACATTGTTGAGTCGAATTAGAGTTTGGCAATAATCTGGTGGGTGCAGTTTTGATCCTAATCGAGTTCCAAATTTTCCTGAATGAGAATAAACATTCTAATAAGGATATGGAAAATGTCTGGCAAGAATATGAAAACGGACTAGATAGAGTATGAAACAAGCCTGACTGAAGCAGACTAGTTTCTGAGCAAGTTTCAGACTTATAATTCATGTAAAAAAAGTCTGGAAAATGTATGGAAACTATTGGAGGAAATAGTCTGGATCTAGTTTGGTAAAATAGTTTAAGATGAGAGCACGTAAGTTCTAGTTAAGATTTGAACTTGAATCTCGTATGTGGAAGTTTAACACTTTGTCCATACAATTACCAGATATCTATGATATTCATTAGTTAATCATTATTCATGATCTAAATTGGTTCTAGACACATTAGCTAGACTTGTTTCATATTCAAACCACATCACTTTCATACTCTTATCAAACCTTATCTACATTCTTATTATAATTTTGATTTAAATTCTAGAACATTATTGTCAGGTTTAGTAACAATATTTTTGTCAAATTATTTGTAGTATGAATCTAATTTGGCCCAGTCAAGTGCCACATAGCAATTTGTATTCAAAATAGCCAATTATCTTTTTAATTCTTCAAAATTTCTGTACTTTTCAGAATTTATTGTAATTTTTCCAAAATTTATCGGAAAAATAGACTTATTAGAAAAATTAATTTAACATAAAACTTAAAGTTCTAAAGAAACACTTAACTGTTAATTGTTCAAAGAAATTAAAATTTTACAGAATATTTTACAGAAATATTTTTACCAGGACGTGTATGTATATCAAACATTTGTATAACATAACATTTTATTCGTTCTGCACTAATCTCTTACAGTTTTGTTCGTATTGCTATAAAAAGCCTTTATAATCAGTGCTGTCATAATCAGATTGAAGATAAATTCAATGACATTTCGGAAATTATATAAATTCGTCGCAACGTTAGTAAAAAATTTAATTGCTATATTTTTGATGGAATTATCGATTAATTAATTTTCATTGAAATGAGTAAATTGGAACTAAGTAAGTTTAGTTAGCCGTTATAAGCGGAAAATCGGAATACATTTTTGAGAGCCAATAGAGACATAAATGTCTGATTTTTATACGAAACGTTATCTTTATAATTAGTTTTTCATTATAACTGATAATAAAATGATTAAACGATACTGCACTTTCCGTGTGTCAATCAATATTATAACAAAAAAGATCACAATATTATGACATTGTATATCGTCACTTCAACAATAATTATAAAAACAAAGTGAACATTTTACAAAATTAATTAATTTTAGTAAAACGTAATTCTTCGCAAAAATATATTAATGCAATTATTACTATACGCCATTACACTGAGAAATAAGTCATCTAATTAATTTTCCTGATAGCTAGAATTCTGGGTGAATTATTCATATTATTGGTTATTTTAATTAAAATTTCTGTAACTGGAACTAAAATTTTATAGTAATCACAAAAATTAATTATGCCTACAGATAATATTTCCTATACTTTTTTCGTAATAATCGTAATAACGACTTAAGAAATTTATCCTTAGATGATTCTAAGCTAAATTGATGCTGCATTGATTTTACTCCTTTTTTTGTACGTGCATTGGATGTTCGTGCAAGAATTAAGAAACAGATTTTCAAATTGAACACTTTGGCTATTAACGTTGAGTAAAAGCAGCCACTATCGCAGTAGCATACTGTATCCGAGAAAGTCACGTCGAAGAAGAGTAACTTCTTATCTGGTCATCTTAGGAGTTGACCTCTTGCTAACATTTATTGAATAATACGGTAAGAGAAGGACCGGAAATGGCGAAGAGTTGCGAATGTCTCGTGTTGCTCGTTCTCTTGAAGACGCTCCATTTCCGCACCGGCACCGTCTTACATTATTTCCGGTATGGGATGGAATATCGCTTTTAAATCAAATCAAGACTATTCGCGAATTGCCTACTGACAGTTCCGCATGATTTCGACGAGATAACCGTTTTTACTACTACTTCACCTTTCTCCGTCCGATCCAAGCTCTTTGACTCCATTTAGAGATTTATAATGATTTAAGTAATTCATTATCCCTCTTCGATGGAATTGAATTTGATTAAAAAGTAAAAGTTAGATATCATGCTTCCTTATTATCTAATAACTTGCACAATATTCCTGTAATAAAACGTAATTCATAAATTGTTCCCTCTTTTACTTATAATTTATATGTATATGTTACCAGAAATGTGTGAAAAGTTAGGAATTATATACTATTCCTAAGCAATGTATACAATGCCTATAGGGATTACATACATTTCCTAAAATATATTAATAGGAATCACATACATATCTGATAACATCAATATGATGAAAAATATTACTGACATCCGAAGGACATGTATGAATATGTACATAAATATAAATATAAATGAGTATAATATAATATAAATATTTATATTTATATTTATATTTGACATAAAATGAACGGCCCAACAATATTTCCTTCTTTCAACTCAAGCTTATCTCTTAATTTCTAATTGCAACGTGTCTTTGAATGTTTCAGGGATGTCAGCGGAGGACGAATGGTACAACAAAAGTATCTCGGCCCTTAGAATGAACACGGCTCATCACCCCAATCTCGCGGCACCGATGCTTCAGTATCAAACATAATTTTAGGCCATGAAGGATACGAAGACTTATCCCAAATACGAGGATGAAGCTTCGTTTCTTTCTTACGGCAATAACAAATAAAAAAAAAAGGGGGAAAAGGAGAAAAGAAACCAAATTGAGAAGGATGGACGACGCGCGAAGTCGTTAAAATTTAATCGCAATCGAATTCTGAGTCGGGAACTGCGTTAAGCGGGACAAGTCAATCTGTCGCGTTGGTTCCGTTTCACATTTCATTGGTACGCAAACCAAGTGGAACTTTTCCACCCGAAGCGGCAGAATTATTTCGTACTTTGTTGGAGCAAATGTTACGTCATTTATCAGCACCGAGATATTTTTACTCAGGATTACGAATCGAATGAGGGAGGGGTAAAAATGATGCTGCTCGTCGGATAGGTCGATGTCACGTTTACGACTATACTCGTCTAGTCGAACTCTAGTCCCAATCAATTTTATGTTCTCTTCGTTGGATCGGTCAGAAATCGCCTATTTTAATCGTCTGATCTTGTTCGTTAACCTTGTGAATACTAAACTGATGCGAGACAATGTGTGAAAATAAATAGTCGAAATTACTATTACGATTACGGTGTCCTTTCTTTTTTCGTCATTCTTTTTTCTCCGAAGCGTTTGGAGATCACGTGAAATTGTTTAAGATTACTATTATTATTATGTTTTTTTTACCAAAATAAAAGCGTCTGAAAATGGAAGGGAAAAGAAAATATTAATAAGGAAAAAGCTGAACCGTGCGTTTAAGAGTTCTTCATGGATGTTGAAACCGAATGAGTACAGTTTGATATAATTCAAATTAAGGTGACATGTCAGAAAATCGTGAGACAAATGGTAATCGCGTTAAATTATACATTAATCCTTTTGAGTGAATGATTTTTCAAAAGCTTAACCGCGTGGAAAATAACAGTTTGGATATAATATGTGAAGTGTGTGGTATATAAAGTGGGGAAAGTATAAGCCAGGCCATGTTTCAGTTGTTGCAAAGTCTGGTAATAATCTTGCAATAATTGGAAGGACAATAATAATTAAAAGTAATTCAGTAGAAAAATTTAATTACCTATGTAAATGTCAACATATAGGATTTACACCGCATAAATGTCCCGTATATGTGATATGTATGTTATACCATGTAAAAATCATGGCAATATATGTCGCATAATAAGTCATCTAGTTATTTTTCGTGATAACTAGAATTCTGGACGAGTTAACCATATTATGGTTATTGTAACTAAAAATAGAGTATCTGGAACTAAAATTTTATATTATTCACAAAAATTAACTATGTATATGGTTAATATTGCTATACATTTTTTTGAGTGTGAGTAGCCTTGAACTAAATCCTGATTATTGCAAGATTGTTACCAGATTTTGCAGGATTTGAAACTTGTCTAATCCAAACTTACCCCAGACTATATACCCAATGTTTCCTGTACTAAATTTAGATTGGCCGTTCCACACTCCAATTATTTTCACTCAAAAGAAAAAGTTGTTAATCCTAAACTTTAGATTAAACAGGTGGTACGAGGATCCGCTGACGTAATGGTTACTTATTACGATGGAAAAGTAAGTATTACTAAACTTTTTGGTAATTTCCTACATCGTTGTTTACGTCAACGAAACCATATGTTGCCAGTTTATCCCAAGCTCGTTAATATTTAACAAATCATTTTTTGTGCGTTACCTTAAGAAAATCTTGAAGTTAAGACAATTTTTTATACATTAGAATGTATTAATTATACGAAAAATATATATTACTATATTTATCGACATTACGCACAAGGAAATGGGCATCTTCATTTGCCAATAAACGATGCCATTCAGTTTTTATGAAGCCTCCTTAAAAGGCAGGCATACGAGCAGAGTACATGTTCCCTATAGGAGTTGAATACTCATAGAATATTTATGTGAATATTCCTGCAATATTTTGTTTGTATCAATGACAAATGAATACAGTACCTTGCCATTTTATAAGACTCAAGCTGACAAATGAGTTCCATATCATTTTGTGTGTTCACGTTGATTTTAAAACAATTTGTTGTTAAATTTATAACACAATTATATTATATAAAATGTTTTCTTACTTTACTTTACTAATGTAGTGTCTTTTTGTACTCAGCTTCCATACTTTTTGTACGTACATCTTATGAAAAGTATTGAAATGTTCTTAATAACTGCAATATGGAACACATATGGAAATGTGATACTTTTTACATTTAAAATTAGTACCGGAATCAAATTTCTTACAAAAGCCCACTTTTCGGGTAATGTTTCAAAGAAATCATTTTAAGGGATCTTCATATTAATAATATTTTGAAATTACTATACACCTAATTATAGTGGAGTATTCAGAATATTATACCACATGGAATATTCACAGGAATGTTATATAATATTT
The DNA here is from genome assembly GCA_022817305.1 of Leptoteleia sp. ZL-2020. Classification (NCBI taxonomy): domain Eukaryota; kingdom Metazoa; phylum Arthropoda; class Insecta; order Hymenoptera; family Scelionidae; genus Leptoteleia; species Leptoteleia sp. ZL-2020. The sequence goes on from JABFPN010000754.1 coordinate 10,620, forward strand.
AAGATAATAATTATCGCCTGTAGGGTTATTATCAATTGGATTTAATTATTAATTAAATTTAAACATCTGTAAAAATAATCTTTCTGTACATATTACTTCATAACAATTAATTAAAAAAGAAAGCTAATCTGGTAGTTACTAACTGACGTATCACCTTAAGAAAGATAAAACAACATACTGCAATAAAAGAATCAAACCAGTTGTAACAAGTGGTTACACAGTTGATTATGTCAATTTGATTCGTTGATTTGTTTCACGTGAAAAATTTAATGTAAAAAAATTGTATTTTTTAACTTAAATATACGCTATATTTATATTAGTTTCTTAACAACGATCATCGAAGTACTTTCGTTAGTTAATGAGGCGGTTAAACCATTGTAAATAAATAAATACGTTAGAATCATAGCGTAATCAATAAATAGTTTAGAGTATACGATTTTTCAATGTCCTTCGAAGTGTATACATACCATTAATAAACTTATTAGGTAATTTATTTGTCTGTGCTTTTGTTGTTAAGAACGTAAGAAATAAAATGAGACAATGGGGAAAGTGTTTTAATTTCCAAATTTGAGTGGCGCCAGGTGTGCAAATTTGAATCAGTTATATTTTGAATTTCATTTAAATACGCATTATTCCACCCAATGAAGTTTTTATTTGAGTTTCATTTGCACTGAAAAAGAAAACTGTGTTTATACAAATCATTCTAATGTTCAACATTTTTTCTCTTTCTTTACTAAATTTTATTTATCTTCTTTGTATTATTTCAGTATGGTAATTATATTAAATGTTTATTTACCTGGCACCATTCATTCGTGATATTTGGAGTCTGTCCAATAAACAATTGTCTATATCAGTGTCACTTTTCGATAATTGTCTACTCAATATATTAACTTGAGAGCGAAACCTCAGATGGCTGCATTATTTGTGTAGTTTTCCGCGAGCATGATATTGTTCGCGGGTCTCCACGCAAAATGTTCCTAATGAATGAAATTTGTAACATATCATATGTAAGAGACCATTCGTATGCCACAAAACATACTTTTTCTCATAACCTATGTCTCAGTTATTAAAGGTGTACTAAACTTTGTTATAATAATTTCTTATTTATGTAATTAATTTCTGCGAGAAAATATAATTCATGTCAACTTATTCATATATTATTTGATACGCATCTGTACACTGAGAGAAAACTTATTGAATAAATATGAGAAATTATATACTATTATTTAATTACCATTAAAGTAATTACTTTATAATAAGATTATTTATAATATTTGTTACTACTTTTTTCTCAGTGTACAATAACACAAATGTATACCTAGAAAAATCTTAAAATGTATTTAAATTTTTGCCTAGTTTTGGAACGATGGAAAAAATACCAAGCATACATTGTTCGTTAATTAAAACGTGTCAGTATTTTCAATAAAAGTGTTACCTATATTTGTCCACTTCTTTGCAATTTTTTGATAATATTGTATAGATAAAATAGCGAGACTTCAAAATAAAGAACGTACTCAGGATTAATGATATTTTTTTAAGTAATTGATCATTTATCCTCCAGATGAGTTTTAAAGTCTGAAATTAGAGACAAATTTGGAACATTAAACAAAATTACAATGTTAAAATATAATTACTAAAATCCTTCCTTAATAAAAAATGTTTTGTTTTTTATTTTGAAAAAATTCTCAATACTTTAAATAAAGCAATTTGTTATCAAAAAATTGCAAAAAACGATCAAAACGTAGGTGAATTTTTTTCTAAGCAACTAACATTCCTTAAATAATTTGTTATAATATCTAAATATATATTGCTTTATTACACGTTTAATTGTCTTTTCTAGACAACAAAATTGTTTGTGGCACACGCGATGAAAATAGTATGATAAATTCAAAATTTAAAAAGTTCGAGAATAAAGTGGAGATGCAATTTCGGACAAACGTAACATAGTCTTAAGTCAGGGTCACGTATTGTACGTATGTGTTGTACATAGCCTAAATAAAAATTACATTTAAAAGTATAACTGTACTTATTTTCCTAATTGTACTAGCTGTAATTTTAACTGTACTTGTTCATTCATTGAAAAACTGTTAACATTTTCAGCATTTTTCAGTATTCTTTTCCACAAGGGTTTACCTTCCATTTTTTTGGTACGAAATGAATATTCTTATAAAACTGATCCAAATTAATTAAATCACATGTTTATATATATATATGTAATAAATATAACTAAACAAATAAAATAAAGAATTAAAAGAATATTTCGTATACCAAATAGCACGGAATTTACTTAAAAGATGAATTATCTTTGTCAAACGATTTTAATTTATGTTCGATATCCCGAGGATATTTTGTGCTGATACGGTTGGCTTAAAATTAATATTTATCGATTATTTTTCATACATGAAATGTACCAATTTATTTAAAAAAATGTAATTCAATATTTACTTACTATCGTTGTTTTGTTTCACAGGTTCCATGCTTTTCACAAGTTTATATATTATAAAATATAAAATCATGTTTAAAAGATTATATGGAAAACAGTTATTTTTTTTTTTGTTATGCCGCCAGGTATAATGTTACCTATCAGGGCAATTACTTCTTGTTGGAAACGCAGATGATTACACAGTTAAAAAGATTATATGTGAATTAAATCTGTTTCAACAACAATCGCTCTTGATTGGGAGGATAAAATTTGTTGACAAGTCAAACTTGTCCAATGTCTACTGTCGGTAATAAAATCATAAGATAATTTTGAAAGATAAATATATCCACCAAAAGATGGCGCAACAATGTTTCTTCTACGATTTTAATCGACATCGCGGTTAAAATCAGAGTATTTTTCCTCGCTTTCACTCATTTTGTTGATAGTTTTCATCTCAACAGAAATTTTATGCAAGATTAACAACCAATAAAAAATTTTAGTTGTCAATTTTTCATTGTTATAAAATGGGGAAGCAAAATCGTACCAAAAATAATACAAAGGTAGGATTATTGTTAAGAAGAAATCTTAACAGATATGAAACACATGCTAATATTATGATTAACCTCGAAATTATTGTAAATTGCAATTGACTGATTTAATGATTTCAGCCGTCAAATAGTCAGCGCAGTGCAGAATTGTTAGCTGAATCAGGATTAAGCTTCTCAAGCTTTTCCAATCTAGGAGATGGAGGACTTCTATCCTGTTTGAAAAATGTTGACATGAATCATATTGATCCAACATTTCAGTTGCAATTAAGAAAGATGACCAAAAAAGATGGTACAACAAAGTACAAGGTAATTTCATATTTCAAAGAGTTTGAAATTTGATGTTCACTTCATAGACTGTCAAAGTTTCTCAGTTATTTGAACACTTGAATTAATTTATTATAATTACAAGTCATAATAAGAAAATTAAATTCATATATCTGTGTGTTAATCTCTATTTTTTGATTTTTCAATTTTGGATGTAAATCCTCTTCATACATGTTTTTATAATAATGTTATTAATTGTAAAATGAAATCTATAGATAATTTTTTCTGCGAGGATTCTAATATGTCACTTACGATCACTATTATATCAGTTTATTGATATATTAGAACCAAAAAAAATGTGTTCAAATTATTCAAATTACAACGCTCTATAAATTATTTTTTACATACATTTTAGGCTTTGCAAGAATTTGCAGTTTTATGTCAAGTTGGTGAAATATATAATGTTGAATCTTGTTTACCATTTTGGCCAAGAATATATTGCTCTCTCGCCATTGATGTAGAAAACAGAGTAAGAGAGGCGGTGCAAACTGCTCACGCTGCCTTTGTCAAGCGATTGGGCAAAAAAATTGCAACACATTTGAAACAATTGGCTGGTACTTGGTTCGTTTCCCAATATGATACTTACGCGACTGCTAGTTCTGCTGCTCAGAATTCATTCAACGTATGATCTTTTTATAATTTTATTATCACTGTAATCATTGATATAAAAATAAACTCATTTCCTCAACTTTTTAGGATACTTTTCCAGCAAATAAATTTTTAAATGCTATTGTCTTTTGTCAAGAAGAAATTTTAACATACATTTGGAAAAATATTATATTGGAAACATCGCAGTCATTATCTTCTAATAGTTCAGTCAAACGGTATTCTAATAAATTACTTTGATTACTGTTATATAATTATATTTTGTGTTTGTATTGCAAATAACTTACTTAATGTGTTTAATGTAGAGTGTTGACACCTGAAGAAATGGAAGGAAAATATAACAGACTTTTAATTTCAAGTTTGAAAGCTTATAGAGCTTACCTGAAAATAGTTAGTGTAGAAGAAATTAATAATATGGCAGATGTTCATCGAAAAATAATTAATGATGGAAAATTTTGGAAACTGTCAAAAGACAAAGACATTTCAATAAGAACTGCTTTTTACAATTTGCTGACATCGATTATAGAATACGCAAACTGTTTGTTGAAGGACGAAAAGAAAAAAATCATTTCTGTTATTATGAACAGCATTGATGAATCTGAACCACTTTTAACCATAGCTATCTGGGAAGGAGTGATCATGGCAATAAATGTTATTGAGGTAACTCTTATTTATAAAAGAATAATTTGAATAATAATAGTTTAATTTTACCAGTTTATTTATTTAGAAAATATTTCTTCAAATTGATAATTGATTTTATCTTCATTGAAGACAAATGTAATTAACATTATAATTACCCCTTTCAGGATTGGCACAATTTCATAAATGTAGAAAAGACTGTTCTGTCCAAAGTGTACTTTATTGTAAAAAATGGTGGTCAGAATTGTGCAAGTATTATTTATCCTAATCTTTTGCCACTTTTAAGTCATTTAATAAAGCTGGAAATTGATAAAAAATTACTTTACACAAGATTATTTGAAAATATGAGAGAAGGAATGCAAGGTAAAAAAGGAATTATCAGTCGTTCTGATATGCAAACAATTATCATAACATATTTTGAGTGCTTCCGATATATCATTCATAATAATAATGCAGATAAGGAAATTTGTACAAATTTAATGATAGAGCAGGTAATATTTAATTTTGAAATAATTGTTTATTATTCCTAACTTAAATTGCAATATATTTATAAGTATTTTTTTGCAGCTTATTCCTACTATTAAAAAAGCTATGACTGACAGCATGACAAACCAATCATTGTATTCATCAGAATTGTCCAATCTAATTCATTACTGGAGCAAAAATCGTGAAATATCTCCTTCAAATTGTTATTCAGAACTTATTGTTTCCTTCTGGAAAGAATTAGAAATCTTATATAAAGATATGCAACAATCATCAAATTATTCTTTATGCCTCACTAATTTTAGTGATTTATTAGTGTCTCTAAGAAATCCAACAGTTAAGGCGCGGAAAAATAGGAAAGTCACTTTCTCTGATTCCACTGAATCAAAGAATGAAGAATCTAATATTACAGTGGTTCCTGTGAAGACTGATAAAACATTTGTTAAGGAGGTCGAAGAATTCATTCTTTTGTTTTGTAATTCATATTTTGAAGAAGCGATTAGATATCAAAATAAAATTAATTATGAAAATTTAATTAAACTGGCTTCAATATTTGAAAGTAAACAATTCTTTGATAAACTTGCACATGCTCACAATAAAGATGGAAATCTGTTCGAATTTTTCGAGACTAATTTGAAGACCTGGATGTTGGATAATAAAGATGATGCTAAATGTGTTATACCTTTGATTTTTAGTATGTTGAATTATATCGATGAAGAACATCAAAATGAAATATTAATGTCCTTACTTGAGGTAATAAATTTATTAGTATTATTAAAACATCAACATTATTATTGTTATTATTATTACTATCGTTATACAACATCATAAACTTAATAAAACACAATAAATTTTATTTTCAGTTTAAAAATAAACCAATATTATTCCATGCTGTACAATGTGCTCTGAGGAATAAAAAACGAAATAATAATATTATTAAAGAATGGTGTCATAATCCAGAAATTACACAGTTATTTTTGGAAACAGCTGAAGTTTTAGTTTCAGATAAATCTAATGAAAAATGTATGCAAAGCAGTACACTACTAAGAATGGCGTTTACATCTTCGAATAATGGAGGTACTTGCATACTTTTAATATTTTATTAAAAATATATATTTATATTTTATATAGAAGCATTAAAAATGGAATTAAAATTGATATCCCTAAAATAGAACGTTTAAATTTGAAATTCAAATAAATATAAATAATGCTTCATTTTTCAGATTTATTTATTAGTGAAGAGGGAATTAATTCTGTTGCAAATATAATTTGTTCTGCTTTGGTTAACGTTTGCAAATCTCCAATGGAATATATTACATCAAACACTGATACCACTTCTGAAACTATCAATGATTTAGGTAAATGTTATTTGCACATTTTTAAGTAATAAAAGTAATAAATTAGATATTAATTAATTGTTTTTAATTAGATGAAGAAACAAGTCAATTGAGGGATACAGATTTGATATTGTCAGATCTGATTAAATTTGCAACTGAGCTTCTTCAGTTAAGTTTACAGCACAATAAAATATTTTCTGGAAGTATTGAAATGCTTAAAACCATTTTACTTTTAAATACTACCAATGAAATTGTTGAACACTTCGATATTGAATGTCAATCTTGGAAAAATGCACTAGCTAATATTATTCCAAAAATATCGGATGTACAATTCAACAATCTAGTAGAATCATTTGCATCGGTATTCTGGGAAAAAATATTTGAATCGTATGTGTATTTAATATTACAATTATATAAATATTAATATGCTTTAAAAAATTATAATTCAATTTAACTTTAAATCGTTTGTTTTGTTTCAGAAATAGCATTAAAATTAAAGATTCATTCATCAAAGTTGCTTCCATGTTCTTAGAAGTGATCTATGAGAATGAAGAAACTGAAAAATGTATAGATCTGGTTCTACTTTTTCTAACTGCAATAAACACAAAGAAGTGGATGGAAAATGTTTATAAAATTATATTATCAGCAGAAATTATGAATGGCAAATTATATATGCCACAATTAGACATTGAGGTGAAAATTTGGAATGAAAACCACTTAATTCATATATTGAATGACAGTGTAGATGATTGTATGGACAAGTGTCTAAAATGGGCCGTAGTTAGTATGAAAATTTTGAATACGCTAAATGATTCTTTAGCGGTGGAAGATCAACCAGTTTCTATTGATATACCAAATGTGACTGAAAGTGTTATCGACATTATCAAACTCGGTCGAAAATATAAAAATTATTATGTATCAGTAAGTTTACATTATTATAATGCTTAGTATTTAAACCATTTATTAAAATAAGCTACAATTTAATTAATATTTTTTATTATTTTTTCAGAACAAGCTTTTTAACAGCATAAGTCTTTTATTAAATATGTTGAAAACTGAATTTGATGTAATCAGACCATCCAAAAAGCTGTATACAGAGGTATTTATAAAATATATTCTGACATTGAGTAATAAATTTATTAATAAATGTTAATATTTATCAAAAATAATTATAGGATATATCAGATGAATTGAACAAGATTGAAACCAGTACTATTCCTGATAGTGATGATGTAAATACATTAATTTCTATTAGAGGTATGGATTCTGCAGAAGAACAACACAGTCATTTCAATCGCGTAATGGACAACATAGTGCAAAAACATTCCTTAGAACCGTCAATACTTGTACAGGAGTGGTTAGTGAAAAGAATATAAGAAGTTATTTATAACAGTATAAAAAGAGAAAATAGATTTTAACAATTAAAGCGAAAGTGAACGTTACAATTTTATCGTTATTCTAGAAATAATGATAATGTAATATTTTATTTATAATACATTAATACTAATTTTTAATTAATTGAATATTATGTTTATTAATAATATTTTATTATTTATTATATTGTTAATTATTAATAATTTAATTTTTAATTAATTAATATCTTTATTTTTGCAGTAACATTCATTCAGTTTCCTGGGAAAATATGACATTACCATTAGAATTTATCAGAACAATTACGTATTACATTAATAAATATCCACAAAGTGTTACTACTTTCCAATGGGATTTCATTCTTATCTCCTTAGCTTCTTGGCAAATTACGGTTAATCAATCGAAAAACCATTATTATGATTTTAAGGTAACCAATCTTGTTAATTATTGACATAAAGTTTATCAATTATATATTTAAAATATAAAGACTATAAACATTTTATAATAGGTTAAGACATTTACAATTGCCGTTTGTCAATTATATTATGCGGTTCAAACAATAATGTTGAAACACGAAAAACAACCATTTGAAGAGTTTCCTCCTGAGCTATTGGATGAGTGGAAAAATGTTTTTATGGATAATATTCATGCTGGAATTGCAAAAACATGGATACTGTATTCTGGTATTATTTTAATATTTCTACAAACATGAAAATCAGCTTAAAAATATTTCAATTATTTAAAATTATGTATTTGTTGAATTACTGAAATATTTGAACTATTCAATCACATTCAAGCATATATATATTTTATGAAATAAATTACACAGTTAATTATAGAGTTAATTATAATTCCTTGTCTTATTTGACATTATCTTTATTTACTCGACTTCCACACATTTGATTTTCACTTATTTTCTCTTCCACAACTTTGTTTCTTTTTTTTCCATACATTTGCTGAAATCTGACCAATGAGAGAAAAGTACACAATCCGCTAACTGTGAATAAGATTTAAAACAATGCAATCGCGCAGTGACTTTCTGTGCCAAAAAATCAAATGCGTGGAAGTTTCCGGTCCCAAGAAAAGCAAATATGTGGAAGTCGAGTGTATTGTTTTTAATTATGATGTTTTTCCAAATTCAAATATTTTTTATCTTCTAATTATTGCAGATCTTTACAACGAGAAAACTATTTCCATTGTAACAAATATCTTACTAGATAATCTTGGAAAATCTGTACAAATTCTCGACAAAAGTATCTTTTTCAAACAGACGCCTGAAATTTCTGTATCATGCGCAGAATTAATCAAAATTTCATTAAAACTTTTACAATCTCGAGTTTTAAGTTTACAATTAAGTGCTCATCATGCTTTAAATCATGTGATTGAAGAACTAGTAAAAGCAGATAGAGCAAACATTGAGAAGGAAAATTTCGATACCAAATCTCTTAACATTTATAAATTTGAAAATATTCTTATTGATACTTGCCGCATTGTCGATACTATGCTAAGTGATGTAAAGTAAGTTATTAAAAATAATATTTTTAGAATTTTCAGATTTGCTTATTTATTTGTTTATTTAATTTCTACTTGTTCAACTACTTTTAATGATTGAAATTAAATTATATATATTTTATTATTATAGATACTGTGATTCAATAAATAGCTTGATTGAACCATACTCAGACATGTACACTTCTACAGTTGGATATTTATTTGCATGGACTGCTATATTGAACATGTGTGCAAAAGCTGATGGTGATTTACGTTATCAGTATGCTGAAATCCTCAAGTAAAATTTGTTTCTTTTAATAAGTAATTAGTTTAAAAATGAACTGAAAATTATAATAATAAAATTTAACGTTACTTTTTTTCAGAAATGATCATTTTACTTCTTTAATGAATAACCTTTTCAAACTTATGCCGAGTGAAATTTATCATGATAATAAAGTAAAATATTCTAAACTAACTATGATATTTAGCAGTGTACCAACACTTAATTTTGGAGGTAAATTTTTATTCACTTCATTTATTAAAAGAAGATGTTGATTATCATCAATCACCAAAGTAAAGTTGTTTTTAATGTTAATTAAAACATAATTAATTACATAGCAATTTTAAATGTTGTAGAAAACTGGGATTCATTTAAACTTGACCATCTAGTATGTTGGGTGTTTGTTAATTGCCTTCGATATTTACCTGTATTAGTTCGTCAATGGTGGAGTACAATAGATAATCGTGTATCTGCCATTGTTGATCGAACCACGACAACTTATATCAGTCCAATATTATGCCTCGAAGAACTGAATAATAAAGAATTACTTAATATAGAAAATATTCAGGTAATTTATTGAAAATTCAATTATTGCACTTACAATTAATAACACATGCAATATCAAAATGATTGAATATTATTTCAATTATTTTATATTTATTAATTTTAGACAAAAATACATCTGTCAACACGAGAAGTTATCGCAATTTATGAAATGGATGACACGAAACTTGAATTGAGTATTGCTTTACCTATTAATTATCCCTTGGGTCGTGTAACTGTAGCACAAGGACAAAACTTTGTAGGCAGTACCAAATGGAATAATTGTCATATGCAATTATCTCTTTTTCTAACTCATCAAGTACGTAACATGTTGTTATTTTATTTAATATTATTCATTTCACTTTAACATAAAAAATGTTTACCATAACAAGATTCAACTTTTTATAAATAATTATATGATAATTATATGAACTTGTTATAATTTGTAAAATATAAATGTCTTTATTACCTACGAATCATAGAAAACATATTAATTTTTCAAAGTACTGAAAAATGAAGTTTTCAAAAAAAAATAAACAAAATGTAAACAAATTTTGCTTTTGTTAAGATTTTTGTTTTCTTATGTCTTTTGGATGTAAATGAACAATATTATTATTTTTGTTTCATTAATTTGATCTTTCAAATATTTACAAACATTGTGCTTAATCTTAAAAACGTTTCCTTCTTCAGTTCCATTAATTTTTCTGAGTTTTCTTCAAATCTTGCTTATTGAGTATAAATATTATATGTAATATTTATTTATTTATTAGAATGGATCCATTTGGGATGGACTAATGTTGTGGAAAAAGAATTTGGACAAAAAGTTCACTGGTATCGAAGAATGTTACATATGTTTCAGTATTTTACATTTCAATACATACCAAATACCAAAGTTATCTTGTCGAACTTGTCGCAAGAAGTTTCATACACCTTGTTTGGTAAGAACTAATTTTGTCTATATAATATATTTTAATTAAATTAAATGCAATATTTTACAGTATATTTAATTTAAATACAATTTCGCCTAATTAAATTATTAATTAATTTACTCTGTTTCAGTATAAATGGTTTAATACAAGCCAAAAATCGACCTGTCCTATTTGTCGGAATGTATTTTAATTTATATTATCTCAAACATATATGTACAGTTATAGATAATAAAAATAATGCAGTTATGGGAAGCAGCAGATATATTTACTTATATTTATACACTATATATTTACTTTGTTTCTGTAAAATAATGTAGAAATTTTGTAAAATAATGTAGATAATAATTAGACTTGTTACTCGCCAAAGTACAAATTTTACAGTGATAATTTAAAGGAATAAAATTATAGATTTATTATTATAAATTATTTAATACCCAAATAAATTTACTTTGAAATACAGAATTTTCGAATTTATTTATTTATTTGTAAAGCTTCAAAGTTTTTATGACACACCAAATAAGAACATATTAAACATGTCAATTTATTGCACTGAAATAAATATGCGAAATGACGGAATAAAAAAAAACTGAATTCTTGAAATGAAATTAAATTCTGTAGTCGTAATCCACATTCGATTATAAGAATTCAACAATGATAACAACGTTTTCGTACATATTTATAAGTAAGTAATTTAAGAGAGCTGACTATCACAAATCCTAGAAAAGAGTGCAGCGGCAGCCTTTATCTTATTCAAATTCAACATTACATTATTTTACATATTTTTTATTGTTTCGTCGGTCGTTGCCCCTGATTAACTTCATTTTAGAATAAATACTTAACTTAATTGCTTATAAATTTAACTTAATTTAATCTGATAACCATACTTAATTTCAATTTAGAATAAAAGATTAGAATAATCAAATTTATATATAAATTAATACAAAGTAATTAACCAAATATTTATTTTTGGCATGTAAAAAACAAATTAGCCTATCACATTAAACGAATAATTATAAGTAAAATGAAACGGTTATTTACATTCATTTTTATTTCCTTCGAATGTAAATAGACAATATTATTGTTTTTGTTTCATTAATTTCACCTTCCAAATATTTACAAACATTGTTTTTACTTGCTAAATTTAAAAAGAAACGTTTAGTCCATCCCAGTTTGAATAATTTTCTATTCAACATTTTTTGCGAGGCCTACATTCATTGGAATAAAGTAAGTATTAATTTGATATTTGATATATTTTTTAATGACTCTAAGAAGTAATACAGAAATCGTATTTAAATTTAGGGCACTGTACGCATGTAATCTGAATGTTAAATAATATGCTGTAATTGGTTTGTTAGAACTCCGCTAGAGAGCGTTAACCTTTTTTGCAGATATCTACAAACTTCTGGAGAATTCTAAAAAATATTGGGACGTCCACCCGGCACGTAGTCGAACATTTCGAAAATTTATCGGAAGCGATTATTTCACGTTTCATGCGCAATTTTATTTGTGATAATTTACGTTCTACACATCTAAAAAGATAATAACTGCTTAATTATGGACAAGGTAGGTGTATTTTAAATATATGAAATTACTCTGAACGTGCTTCACTTTTCATTATTCGGTTTTTAATCATAAGTTATAAGTTCATACTTTTTTTCATTTAATGGGTATATCAATTACGCGCGTTTAACTTTAATAGTAATTTAAAAATACACGTTTAACGTATTAAATTGTTTAAGATATCAACAAATCGTTTGCTATTTCAACGTGTGGGGTTATGCTAGAATAATTTTATTAAACCTCTTTTTTAATGTTTAAAATTTAAAATATCATGTTTAATACTTAATAGTTTATTAGTTTTTACTATCAAAATATTTTACGTCAAATTATGTATGAATATAGATATTATATGCAATATCATTGTAAAGAATAATGTAATGAATTTTTTTTTCTAATTTCCATGGCTATAAAATATACAGTGCATATATTTGAATATTCAAATGTATACGATTATATCGAATATATAAAGGTTTTCCTTTACGTTATAAGATTTCTAATTATCTTTTAATTGTCAATTTCTTTTTTTTCATAACCTTAAAATTAATTTTTACTAAAAATACAAATTCTTTGTCTCAATATTCTTAATTGATTTGTCAAAGTTATAAATATAATATTGTCTCTTGCTATAAATATAATTGCATTAATAACTATGTTATTCATTCAACTTTATGTAGAACTGAAATTAATTTAAATATACGTAGTGTTTAAAATGGTAAGGTTATTCACTAAAATAAATATCTATTTTTTATAAAGAAATTAATTAAAAACAGATATAATACTTTATTTGTGAAAAGTTCTAAGAATAGATCAAATACTGTCATCTATACAATACGGTATTGGTTAATGTATTTCTTTTTTTATCTTGCACACCTTCACAAAGAAAAGGTTTAATATGACTGCCAACAACTCCTTATAAAATGACTAATTTTTAAATGAATGACATAAATTTGAATGCGAGGTATAAAATGATATACAATAACAAAAAATTTATAAACGAACTGTTATAAATAAATATTAATTTAATGTAACATAAATACAATTGGGATTATAGATGAAATAAAATTCACCTAAATTATATGTATATATGTATGTATAGAGTATTTACAAAAAGTACTTTAAAGAAAAAATAAAACACAATTATTTATTAATGAAAATTCTTGTATTACCAGCAGGTTTCTGAATTAAAAGACAAAGGCAACAAAGCTTTACAAGAAGGAAAATTTGATGAAGCTGTTAACTTCTACACTGAAGCTATCGCCCTTGATAATACTAACCATGTGCTTTTTAGTAATCGTTCCGCTGCTTATGCAAAAGCTGAAAAGTATGCCAAAGCTCTGGACGATGCAGAGAAGACTATTACCTTGAAGCCTGACTGGGCAAAAGGATATTCACGAAAAGGTAGTGCTTTAGCATACCTTGGAAGACTGGATGAGTCCATTAAAGCTTATGAGACTGCTCTTAAACTTGATCCAAACAATGAACAATATAAAACAAGTCTGCAAGAGGTTTGTTCACAAAATGTTGTTAACTCCATGCCATATTCGTACAATCCGTTCAATGCCCCGGACGTATTTGATAAATTAAGAGCAGACCCTAGAACAAAAGAATATATGAAAGATCCGGATTATATTAAATTAATCGAAGATCTGCGTAGCAATCCAAAAAAGATGTTACAATTGTTTGATGATAGAGTGCTTACAACTTTCCAAGTTCTGTTCGGAGGTAGTGCTTCTGAAATGGACGATGCCATGGATATAGATCCACCAAAATATCAACAACCACCAAAACCCAAAACGGAACCAAAACCAGCACCAAAACCGGAGGACAATTTATCACTGGAAAAAAGGAAAGCTATTGAGGAGAAACTTAAAGGCAATGAAGCTTACAAAAAGAAAAATTTTGATGTTGCATTAGAACATTACAATAAAGCAATGGAACTGGATCCCACTGACATCACATATATGTTGAACATTGCTGCAGTACAGTTCGAACAAAAAGAATATCAGAAATGCATCGAGCAGTGCGAAAAAGCTATTGAAACTGGGCGTGAAAATCGCGCAGATTTTAAACTTATCGCTAAGGCTTTTACGAGAATAGGAAATTCGTATAAAAAGATGAAGGACTGGAAGCAAGCTAAAGTATACTATGAGAAGTCACTGTCTGAACACAGAACTCCCGAAATCAAAACGTTGTTGTCAGATATTGAAAAGATCATTAAAGAGGAGGAGAGAAAAGCATATGTTGATCCAGTGAAAGCAGAAGAAGAAAAAGAATTAGGTAAATTTTAATGAAATATAATTGGGAGCATCCTTTATCGTAATTGTTCTTAGATTTTTTTTTCTTTGAAAAACAGCATTATTTATTTAAAAGTCAAATATATTTCATATCATTTCATATAATCATACACGTGTTTTTATGGCATATTTAATTTTTTAACATCTAATCTTGGATATAATTGTATTATACATTTGTAATTAATTGTACTTAAAGTAGTGGGATCATGAATCGAAACAAACAGTAGTTGTTGATGATAAGATAGGCAGAAAGATATATGAAATGATTTTTTATAAATGTTTTCAGAAGTTTCAATTTAATTATGAATAATAGATCTAAGTAAATAAAAATAGTTAATAAATTAAAGTAAATGTTTATAATTTCATAGGAAATCAGAAATTCAAGGAAGGTGATTATGCTGCTGCAGTAAAACATTATTCTGAAGCCATTCTAAGGAATCCGGATGATCCAAAATACTACAGTAATAGGGCTGCTTGTTACACTAAACTTGCAGCTTTTGAATTAGCTTTGAAGGACTGTCAAAAGTGTGTAGAATTAGACCCCAAATTCATCAAAGGTTGGATTAGAAAAGGAAAGATCCTACAAGCTATGCAGCAACAGAGCAAAGCTTTATCTGCATATCAAAAGGCGTTGGAGATCGATTCAACGAATGCTGAAGCAAACGAGGGGTATAGAGTTTGTTCAGTTGCAGTATCATCAAATCCAGAGGAGGTTAGAAAGAGGGCAATGGCAGATCCCGAAGTGCAGAGCATTTTGAGAGATCCAGCTATGAGACTTATACTCGAACAAATGCAAAACGATCCTAAAGCTGTAGCAGAGTGAGTTAAATATTAATTTAAAATTTACTAATTTAATTATTTATTAATTGTATACAATTATTTGCAATTAATAATTTTATTTCTTTTGCAGTCATTTAAAGAATCCTGATATTGCTGCAAAATTGCAAAAACTACTGGAATCTGGATTAGTTACTATTCACTGAAAACAACGACACGAAATCTAATGATTTGCTGTATGAATTCTATATGATTTACAATAAATTTAACACAAGAAATGTTTTTTCTACGAGAAAAGTATTTGGATTATAGAAGCTTGTGAACACTCGATATCCAATTTATAAAATAATTTGGGAGCATTCACTGATGATGATTCAAATATGTATGCGCTACTTTTTACAAAGCTGACCAAACAATTTTTCTGTAATAATGGGAGAATGTTTTTTCTATACAATTTTCATTCATTTTATTTCTTTATTTTTTTTTTTTTGATATATTTTTCTTTAACGTGTAGTTCAAATGTTTTACAACTCTTATTTTCTTCTCAAAATTTTTTTCTTTTTTGTAAGAAAGAAAATGGTTAGGAAATAAATTGTAGTGAATAAATAAGAATTTATAATAATTTAATATAATAGATGAAAGATAATTCATGTACATTAATTAAGTTGTAAAGCGATGCTATTAATGTGTTCATATACGGAGAAATGTTTCATCATTTTTGAATAAACATTCTATTACAAAATAATTTTTTATGTTTGTTATTCATTACAAAAATATGAAATATACCTTAGTTTTTTTTATTATTATTTAGCTTAATATTTTCATTAGCTTAAATAATACCTTTTAATGTTACGTATGATTAAAGTTTAAAGGACTTGAGCATTGTACTTTTATTAAATTTTATTGCAAATCTTAATAAAACAAATATTTGCATTAAATTATGTATTTTTGTTTGTTTACCTTCTTTTAATAAACAACGATTTAGTTAAAAATGAATTTTTAAAACAATTACAATGAGTTGCAATGGATTACACACTTTTAATGCTTGCACTTTTATCTTAAACAAAAGTAATTTTACATTTGCATATAAAGTATGAAGTTGGATTGTTATAACTGACTAAATACAAAATTAACTGCAACATCAATGTAGCTTATAAGAAAAGCTTACATTTCAATTCTAAAATGTACTGAAAAAAATTTATTCAAAGTTTTATTTCTGACGTCAACCTGAGTGGATATGTTCGCCTTGTGACTTGTAATATTGTGCAATATTAATATAAAGTTATTATATATTACAATAAATCTTCTTTTCTTCCACAGAAATGCTAATTTGAAAAATATTGTATTATTTATTCAATATTAATTAGGTAAGGTAGTTAATTTAGTTTTATTTACAATCATAGCAGTGTATAACCTAACTTCGTAAACCATAATGCATTAATGAATGTGTTTTTATATTATTTCCATAGAAAATAAGTAAATCCGCCTTAAAATTTTTTAAATATTAAATTATCTGAACAGTTGTTCTTTAAAATCTAATCGTTAGAGCCTTTTTTAAGATATAAAAATATTGTTAACTATTTTTGTCGGTGCATGTTTTTTCATAATAAAAAATCTATTCATAAAACTGATGTAAAGCATCAAAGTTTATTTTTACGTTTTACAGACCAGGGGCATCATATACTATCCAAAGTCGCAAAACTTATATTTTATAGAAAGAAGACATTTTTATCTCATAGTGTTTACATCTTTTACAACTTCTAATTGGATAAAGTAGAGCCCACAATAATTTCTAATCAAAAGAAATTAACATTATTTACTTTAATTGTTATTTTTAATATTTTATTGATTCGTGAATACATAATAATGGAGACAAAACCAAAAATCATTATTTTTGATTTAGGTAAGATAAAAATTTATGTTAACAATTTAATTATATGCTTTAGTTGGATATTCCTTCAATATTTAGTCGAATACCTCCAAATTTCGTATGTATGCCTCTGATAGGGGATTGGACGAAAGTGAAGAATAAAAAAGTCTTATCATCAGTTAATTGACCCCTATGTGAAGAGGTGTTTAAGGCAGTGAACTTACTGATGAGGTCATGGATGGTCAAAGAACGAAACATTTCAACTTCATATAATTAACTCTAATAGAACAGAATATTCCAAAACATTCTAGAAATATTGTACAAACATATTTTCATGTTGATCCCAAAAATATTTTATATATATTAGTGAAGAAGTGCTGCAAAAATTAAGTGTGTATGCTGTATTAAAAAGGCATATGTATTACCATTCAACCATATCTCATGGGTGGTACAACACATTTATTTAATTCAGTCCCTCACAATCATAGTATTATAATTTATGTAAAATTGTTGAACACGATGATAATTATAATACATTATTTATTTCAGATTACACTTTATGGCCATTTTGGGTCGATACACACGTAACACCACCATTTCACAAAGGGTACTTAAAAT
Source organism: Leptoteleia sp. ZL-2020 (assembly GCA_022817305.1). Taxonomy (NCBI): domain Eukaryota; kingdom Metazoa; phylum Arthropoda; class Insecta; order Hymenoptera; family Scelionidae; genus Leptoteleia; species Leptoteleia sp. ZL-2020. The sequence continues at coordinate 28,712 of JABFPN010000754.1, forward strand.
TTATTAACGATAAATTAATATACTTGTATTAATCTTAGTGGTGATTTTTGAAAACTCTTAAAACAAGGACAGTAAAATGTAAAAATTTAAAATTAGAGTGAGTTCAAAATATAAACTCTAGTTTATGTTTTAGCTTTTCATCTAATTTAAAAGTTAGTACTTTTTTTTGTCATTTATAATGACCAAGACATAACTTAGTTTTTTTTGTAATACACTTTATTATGGCGGAAACAGTGTTTCAAATCCTTGTTAATGAGAGAATTTATAGCAGCTAATATATAAAATTTTCTGATAATTTAATGAATTAATTGTCAATACAATGAAAAGGATATTAGTATAATTTAAATTTTTCAGACGTAAGAATGAAATTGTTGATGTTAGAGGGCAAAGAATAAAATATTACAAGGATGTACCAGAAATTTTAGAACGGCTAAAAAATGAAGGATATATACTTGGAGTTGCATCTCGAACGTCTGAAATAAATGGAGCAAATCAGTTGTTAGAACTTTTTGACTGGGATAAATACTTTGATTACAAACAAATATATCCTGGATCAAAACAAAAACATTTTTCTGAGTAATTTTATTTCTTTTGCAGTATCCAATATTCCTATAAATATATGTATTTTATTATATCTAATAATAAAACTAAATTTGTTTCAGAATTCATAAAGCTTCTGGTGTCGACTATAAAGATATGTTATTCTTTGACGATGAAAGAAGAAATATTGTCGATATCAATGAAATTGGTGCCGTGGCTTTTCTTGTCAAAAATGAACTTACACATGATACAATTAAACAGGGTTTAAAATATTTTGCTGAAAAACGTAGAAGTTAATGAATATAGTTTATGAATGTATAAAATAATTTTTATTATATTGATTATTTATTTAGATAAAATTCATATATTCAAATGTGAATTCCTGTTATGGAATTTGATTCGTTACTGAAGAATTGAAATATGTAGTAAAAATAAATGTAATCTCATTCTCACTTCCAAATATTTATATCTCAAATTAAGTGATAAAAAAATCAGCGTTTTTCTACTTCATTTTTTAAAATATTTGCTGTTTTGTTATTTTTCACAGTTCTGTATTATGCAATAATTGAAAATAATATATTTTTTGTAACAATAAATCACTCATTTATTCAGTTAATAAATACCATACAACACAAAAATATATATACATAAGTAAATATCTTAATATATATACAATAATAAAGTATTTAAAATAAATAATTTCAGTCACAATTTTGATTAATACTTTTTAAATAGTATTGAACTGGACTAGTAACTGTAAAATTGTGTTCAACATTATTTACAGATAGTTGTAGGAATCTCTTACATAGTTCTGAAGGATTTGTCAGTACATCATCACCTAATAATGTTTGAACTTCTGCGTCAGATAAATAAGAACTCAAAAGTTTATACAAAGCTTTAGAATCAAAATTTTTAAACGGGCATCCACCCTCGAAATTTGGTCCTGGAATATTTTTCTGCAAATAATTGAAATTAATTAAGTTATAAAATAATAATTAATATTTATCATCACTGAATGTATTTGAGGTTTCATTTTAACAAACTTACACAAACATGATTACAATTCGGTGCTTTGTAATTTTTCTTACTGCCTTCTAAACCGTACATATGTCTTATACTGTACAGAAATTTGTTTTCATCCTTTTGCCAATTATGTACGCAAATAGACCCGCATTCATGTGGTTTAGAGTACTCTTGTTTCCAGTACTGAATAACATCATCGATTTTCATTCCACATTCTTTTAAAAACAATGTGTAATAAAATCGAGCATGATGAGACAATCTATGTCGTTCACGCAAAATGTTATGCAGATTTCTCATACAAAGAGGAAATTTATTTGATTCGGTATCAATATTTTTAAATGTTATATTTCCATCATTCATTCCTTTTATTGTCAAGTTTCTTTGTATTTGCATATTTAACGATATTAAACGAGGATCACTTAGAACATCCAAATTTTGTATTGATAATTTTTCTTTGTATACTTTGTGTATTATGAAAGTTTTAAATAAAGAAATCAGAGTTTCTTTCCATTGAGAGCAGTAAATGGTTGCTTCGCCTTTACTCAATTCAACTTCTCTTGATTGTATTAAATCTGGGATTAACTCAAAATCTACTGTAATGTGATTTGTACAAAAATCAGTATAAATTGAATGCAAATATAATTATTTATAAGTGTTATCGCAAGCAATAAACTTTTTTAGTTAAAATTTTTATTTTTAAAATAAAAACAATAAAATATGTATACCTTTTAAATGATACTGTTCACAGCTGGAATAATGGTTTCTGTCAATGATATGAAAGAAAACATTTTGTTGTAAAAATAATGAGCAGTATCTTATTAATATTTTATTTATAGCGCAATCGTGTTCATTTTCTTCGGATATATCTTTTTCGATTTTTCTAAATAATCTGTTCAGTTGCCTTGGATGAATATGATTCAGCCTATATTTAAAAAATAAAGCTTCTTGTTTTAACCAGTATGAGAAGAATTCTGCTGAAGTACTTGCAAATAACCTGTGAAGATAAAAACTTTAAATATATAGCAAAGAATATTTTTGGTACACCCTGAAAATATTCTGAATATACCAAAGAAATATTCTAATGTCCAGCTCCAGAAATATTTCTGGTGTATTCTTGGGTGATACATATTTTTTTAATATTCCATAAATGTAAAATAAATATTTTACGAGCATATAAATTTATAAATTGTTTACATTTTTATAAGTAATTATATTCTTCAACGCTTCATTTATAATAGGATAACAGTACACACAAATATTAAGGACAAAATCTTACCGAGTTAAAAAGTGTCCAATAGAGTCATATTTTGAATCTTCCAATAAGTATTCGATATTTCCTACAAATGTTTCCGGCTTGTTTTGAGATAATACTTCTAAATATTCTAACCTTGTAAGAACAATATCTTCCAATAAATGAAGGGAGATGAGTTCTTCAGGGATTTTAATATAAAACATTATTTCCTATTTCATTTTAATCACTTACATTATTATGTTGCATTGTCATTATTAATTTAAATGAACAGAAATGCTTCTGTTATGTTATGGTAGCTTGTTTTTTATAATACATAATAAATGTGTCATACATATAAAAATTTCTTGCTCATATGTGCAATCGAAAACGATTCGTGCAAAAACGTCATATTTTTCCTTTCTCTCTTTCACGTTATAACACTAAATCCAGAATAAAGATAAAATACTCTCACCGTGGAAGTTTTCGAACATGCCATCAAAATATAATAGGACTAAACAGTTAACCTACTTGATTTTGATTATAAATATAAATTAAACTTACTTTAATCCACAATGTCAGCAAAGTGGTTTAACATTTTCTGAAAAAACATTGATAATTCTACAAGTTTATAATTTAGTGCAAATAGATAAGGGAACAATTTTGAGAAGTGAAGTTACAATATTACATATAACAATGAAAAAAAAAGGTATCAACAATTTGTAGGAGTGAAATAAAAATAATTTACAATCATGTTTTATATACAACACTTTATTGTATAAATCACTGTACTTTTCTTGTTCAAGTATATATATAATATATTACAGTATATATATAATATAATATATATATATATATATATATATTTTCTGTTTTATACATACATCTATACATTTGATATCTATACATTGATTGTTTTATGAATATTTATGATTATATCGATATTCTATACATTGACTTATCTATATTCATATAAATTATTTAATCAATATCTTCAGAAATCGGTACAGTCTTTTAATCCTTAGATAATATAGATCCTTAAAGTTGAATAGTTCATTGGTTAAAATTACATGATAAATATATAATTTTAATATGATTTGGAGTAATATTTCATAGTTTGATCAAATTAAAATACACAATATTAATTTGTTTCAAGTGATATTATTATTATTAACTTAATTAGCTTTGCAAATGTTCCATATGTAATTGTAATTATAATTTACTTCCACATTGTATGATAGTTTTGAGAAGGTTATTTCTAATATATTAGAAACAATGATTTTTTCATTCATTTTAAGACTAAATAATTTGATTCTAATAAGACAATAAATTAATATTTAATTATTTATTACAATTTTTGAGACCATTAAGTACTAATCACATTTATATAAAGTTGTTGTTACAGTAATTAATTGAAGACATCATGATTTCTTAAATAAATAATGCACATGGTAACTAGCGAAATATTGATTGTTAATATAACTACTATTAGTATATTACATATCAAGTATATCATATATTACATATTTTTAATATATATTGAGCAGGTAGCTCAATAGATAAGAAATATTTATTATTATCATTATGGAAAGTGAAATAGAACTACTACTATCTTTAGCATTAGGATAATGATTATTAGTGTAAATACAATGTTGAAAATTAAAAACAAGAAAGAAAACCAAATGTACAAATAAAACATTTCATCTAAGTCTATATCTTTTTAAATCACACAAGATATTGAATAATTTTAAGGTATAAAATTAATATTTTCTATATGTAATATACATTTATACAAAGTGTCAAAATTTACACATACACAATGTAATTTACGTTAAATAGCCATATTGACTTATTATATTTTGACTATGATTCCATTGCAAGAATTCATTAATAGAATTTGCTCAAAATAAATATTAATTTCCTATGCTCAAAGATGATAACTGAGATCTACAAAAATTAATTTATTTGAGTCTGCAGATTTTTTAGAAAAAATATATACTTATTTTTTATCTACAAAAATATATCATACAATACATTAATTATAATCTTAAATTATCTTACAGACGTTTCCTATTTTTATTACCAATTCATTATAGTTATTTTCATTTGATTCAATTTAATTTTTAATTCAATAATTAACATATAACATAAGGTTAAACGTTAGAAAATTAGATTTATATGATTTGCTTACACATAATTGGTTATTTAATTCTACTTAATAGCACATATTGATTTGCACAATTTTAGTATTTTAATAAAGTTACACTCGCTTTTTTCTTAAACTTGTATTTAATTTGAAATTTATTCCTTTTCTTATTTTGTTAAATAAATATGCAAGTTCTGAACACAATTAACCAACATAGTATTGGTAAACATAATTGCATAGATCAGCTTTTACTGTTAGTACTAAAATCATTACTTAAACTACTAAATACTAAATCTGTATCTTGCATCATTGAATTTGTATGATTTGACATCATATTTTCCTCTAATATATTATCTGATATAATAGTCTTCAATCTCTCCGAAACGATTTCATCTATGTTAGATTGGTCCACCAAATTAAGGTGGTCCACTAATTTATCATCCATTATTAAATTCTTATCAATAACTCCGCTTATATTCAAAATATCTAAATGTGCCATATGATCATAATTTGATAAATTTTCACTATTACCAAAAATATTTGAATCACAACTGTTAGCAATAATTTGAGCAGTTTCTTGAATAATATCAGACACTTTACAAGTAGAATTATTAGAAATCAACTTATCCTCCTCCATCTTGGGAATCAGTCTCAAATCTTCTTGCAACTCTTTGTTTTGATACGAACTGACATCCAATTTAACAAAGCCTTGTTCCATATTTTCTAATTTTAGACTTCTATCGTAATTTAATTTAACAAAAACATCAGAACAGTTTGTTGTTTGTGGAAATGCTTCTTCCTTCGAAACATCAAACTTCTGAAAACTTGAATCCTGGGGTGTACTATTAATGTCTATCTTTTGGAAGCCTGAACTATCTGAAATTTGGTTCTGAATTTCACGACTAGATATTAGAAGTTTTGAAACAGTATTAGGTTTTATATCTGGAGACACTGGGGATGGAATCGGGTTTCGAGGCATTAGAGTTAAAGCTGACAATACTTCAGGGCAGTTGATGTCTGATTTTCTTTTGTGCAGAAAATTTGAAACTCCTAGATCTAAATTTTCTGAGAATTCAGTCGATACCCGTTGCTCATCAATATTTTCTTTAACATCATCTAGATTACCTAATTTTGTCCTCTTATGAAGTGGCTCATCAGTTGTATTTGTAAATAAGCTTTCTTCCTCCTCTTCTGGTTCAAAAATATGGCCATTCAATTTGTAAAACCCTGGTTTAATGCCTATTAAATCGCAAACGTTTTTCCCATTGATCTCAATAACGTCATCGCATGATTTGTCTTGTTCACTGTTTGTAAATATCAAACTACCAACATTGACTTGAATATCATTTAGCAAGTTTTTTACTTCAGTAAAGAACTTTTTCATATTGTTTTCAGATTTCAAGATTAGTAAATCGTATAGAGATTGAGCTTCTACAACAGGTTTTGCTGCAATTTTAACAATTTCAGCGTTATTGCAAACCGAAATAGCTTCCTTCAATTTAGCTTGTCGTCTTTCAGATTTAGCTTCCGGAGTTACATAAGCCCAGGGACCACGTTTTTTACCCTTACGTTTTAACGGATCCTGAGCAGGAAGTTTTAATTCAGGTTCTGGAGTTGACGGGGGAAGCTGTTCAGAACTACCATGTCCTGGGTGTGCTTCAAAATGCCGCGACATTCTTGTTCTACCTAGATAAATTTTATGACATGTTGGACACCGAAAATGGTCTGATATTTTTCTTTTTGGCACCTCCAGACCAGTTAAGAGATCTTTTGCTGAATCTTCATCATCAAGTTTTTCATTTTGAGTATTATAATCGCTGTAACCACCGTCAGAGTCATCGTGATCTGGCTGCATGAAATCTAAATGGTGTAAATGTTTGTAATCACGAACCATGTGACGGGGCGGTCGAGATAGCCTTCCAGACCTTGTACGAGCTATTACTTTTTTACGTTCATTCTGTGAAGAAAGAATTATTTATTTATTTATTGTCTTACTTTGATGTAAAACTTATAAATATTCACCTTTACATCTTCTTGGTCTTCGTTCGAAACAATTTTATTATTTACTGAATTTTTTGATAATCCTTTTTTCGGTCTACCTCGTTTAGAAATTCTATTTTTTAGCATACTCGTAGGCGTTCGATTTCGCAAATCTAATTCTTCAGGAAACACGACTCTATAAATGTAATGGAGTTATACAAATATTTTAAAAATCTTTTTTATTTGTAAAATAAATAATAGAATTTTGTATATTTACCTGTACACTACTTTTTCATTGTTATCAACTCCATCTTGATTGCGCGTTTGTAAAACTTGTACTATCTTTTTCAATTGAGTCGAGGACAGCTGCTGAAGACTAAAAAAATTTAAATTAGTATCAGTAATTTGGTTCAATAAACATTAATAAATAATTTTAGTTTATATCTAAAAAAACTATTACCTATGTAAAGTTTGCCCTTGTTGAACAATTTGTATTATTTGTTCTTCATTATTAACTGGTTTATTAACATTTATACACTTCCCTAAATTTTCTGTTGAAGATTGTCCAGAACTATTTAAATCAACTTTTGAATTTGTTGAAACTGTAAAAGTACTACTCTGGTTTGTCAATTTGGTTTTTGGAGACACATTTTGTACAGAATTCACAAAATTTAATATCCTTCCATACTGTTTATTATTTCCAGCTGAATCATTTTTAACAGCACTTTTCAAATTTTGTGTAACTAGTTTACTGTGTGAGCCATTGAAAACTTTATTTGTATTTTTTAAAAGTGAAACAGGTGAATTTGTCATATTTTCTCGATTTTGAGTAGAATAATTTGTATTTCCAATTTTTGTATCACCTTCTTTTAGAATAGATGCAGTTCTAAAAATTATTGGTCTTCTTGTAGTTTTTGGTGCCAATGAATGTGTACCATTGAATACATTCGATGGAACAGGATTAACTATTTTTGGTGCTATTTGTATTGGTTTCTGAGTATCTGATTTTCGATTATGTTTTCCTGCTTTTTGGATAGGTGTAATAAATCCTCGTGCACCATTGTTCTGAACTGAACTTGGGGTTGAAGTTGTCATAACAATCTGTGGTATTATAATTTGAGTATCTGAGCTTGTTGCCAAAATGGTTTTATTATTTATTTGGTCCACTGGATTTGTTAATATTGCTGTTGATTGCGTAGAGGCATTTAAATTCAAGCTGGAAACTGGAATTGCTCGAATTATTGATGGTACTGTATTGATTACAGCAGACTTAGGAAGAATTATTGGAGTCTGATTAGTATTTGTTTCAAATTGCCTTCCTGTAATGCATGAAAATTATGTTGAATTTACATTATTATATATTTTTTTATAACTTTATATTAATTGTGATGATAAATTAAGAGGGAAAAATAATGAAGAGAAATTTAAAATCAATTTATACTTGAATTAACTACTATTATATTTGAATTTTCAATTCTTTAATTATATAAGATTTCATAAGAATGAAGTTATTAAAATTCAGATGTTAGGTATTAAACACCTAACATTGGAAATTATACAATTAAGAAAACATTAAAATATTTTGAATTCGGAGAGTGATACTGAAAAATTAAATAGAGTTGATTAATTTATTTTGGATAAAATTAAAAACAAAAAATACAGAAGTTGATCTCTGTTCAAATATATTTTATACTTTAAAATATAACTCAGTATAATAGAATTTGTATTTTTTGACAGTCTTATTTAAATGAAGAATTAAAAATTCAAATATAAAAAAAATAGTTGTATTATTTACTTATATTGTACTACTCTATTAAATAGAATATTAACTTGATCAGTTTTAAATTAGAAGTTATTCATACAAATTATTAATTTCTACCATTCTAATATTAAAAATTGATTATTAAAAATATGTTACCATCAGCTTTATTCAAATTTGGAAGAAGCTTCATATTTTTTGTTACATTTTGTGTTGGTTTTAATACAAATTGATTAGAATTTCCTTTTACATACACCTGTTGACCATTTACATTTTTATCCATAAAATTACCATACATAAATCCATCTGTCTTTTTTTGAGTCTTGACATTATTTTGTAATTTGATATTTTCTAACATTTGAGAATCTAAGCTTTGAATTGTATTCCAGTCTTGAAGTTGGCAATTTGTGAGTACTTTTATTGTATTTTGTTGAGGTGTTATTTGAGACTTGAAATGCAATGAATCCATTGATGCAGTATTATTTGTATTTGTATTATTTTGAATTATATGATTTTGATTAATAATGCTTTCACTAGATTGACTGTCCCATGTTGATTTTTCATCTAAACTACCTATTTCAAAAGTATAACCAAGTGCAGCGGCTTGTGCAGGAGTCAGTGTTATGGTGTCCACTTGACTTTCTTCTGATTGTAATAATGTAACAAATTGATTATCATTGTTATCATCATCAATCACCTGGAACATTTTACAAAGTTAACAACTTTTGAATGCATTGAAAAGTCAAATTATATGTTTAGTGCAGCACAGTAATAATATACGTATAAATAATATTTATAATAATAAAATAGAAATTTCAAATATAATTTCACAACAATTTTAAAAGAATTATTAAAATGATTATTATAATTTATATATTTTATATATGAAAAGATAAAAAGATTATTAAATTGATTGATTTGATTTACTTTTAAATAATAAATAATTTTCCATAACATAATTAGTTTAAATTCAACTTTATAAAATGTTTTATAAATTATATAATTTAATACACTATACTGTCTTTGGCTATTTTGATATTCTATCTCCAGATTATTTTTCTGTGACATTTTTTTCTGCCATTTAAGGGGCAGAAGGTATCACTGACAGAGAAATTTGGTTTAAAGCAGTTTAGTTTCCCGAGTGCTCTCTATATCCAGAGTACAGTGCATAGGGATTTATTGATGTAAAATATAACTTCTTTTAAAAAATAATACATAAATAAATACAACTCTATAATATTATAGCTAAGTTATATATCTCAAGTTTAGTAACTTTTATTAATATCAAAGTAAAAAAGCTGCAATTTTCAGGAATACTAGTTTTATTTAATATTTATGAAGCAATATTTACAATAAATTTTTGTTTACAATATATATATTACTTAATATTACTTTTGAACAGGGTTGCTCCGTTTTCCAATTAACCATTATCCATTAAATTAAAATAATTAAAAATAATTTCAATTAAGCAATTACTTTTAATCAAGTAATTAAAAATTTCAATTAATCAATTAATTTTAATTGAATTTTTTAATTATTCAATT